>APFE030714251.1:0-44090 GCA_000404065.3 Pinus taeda
TATGGAAAAACCAGAACCAACCAAAACAAAGTAATGAAAGTAAACCCATAATCACCATGGCTATCTAGGAAATTGCAAGGCTAGGCAATCCACTATCAATCCCAACCATCCTCTATTCCAATGATAGATCATAACCAAGAAACCACATGCATGTTCCATACATGCCAAAACTAGTGAAGAAATCATACATGCAACTCGGTATCTACAAGAAAATATGATGTAGATGTTGATGCTGATGCCTTCTTGCACTTTCTTGCTCTTCCTTAGCCTTCTTGCTCCAAGAATCCAAGTATGCCACACCCTCCAAGAGTGCTCCAAGAAAACTCTAAGTAACCAAGAGTATGAGAGAGAGAGAGAATAATGGGAGAGATCCAAAACTGAACTCACCAAGTCTTGCCCATTGATCCTCATAAGCCATTTTATTAATGAGGCCTCTATTTTCTTCATTTTCCTTCAATTTCCTCCTCACATGGAAAATGTGACCTTTCACCTTCCTTTCCTCCTAATTTCCATTATTTTCATAAATAAATGTGCCAAAATACCTTTTTGCCTCTTTAATGCCTTAACCATTACCTTTGCCAATTTCCTTAGCCATAAACAACCAAATGAACACCCCCTAGGATGTCCTACCCACCATTCAGCTTGGAATACGTGTCCTACCATCCGTGGTATTTATATAGTTTTACATGGATTTTTCATTATGGTTGTTACAATATTGATATCCTTAAAATAATACTATGATTAGATTGGATTTAAAAAACTTATTGTAGTTGTTTAAACAATTGGACTATTTTCTTTATAAGAAAGAAGAACAATTTCATTGTAGGATAGTGTTATTGTATATGAGGAATGACGTTCAAGAGATAAAAGACTAAATGGTCTTATTGAATTCCCTCTATATGATTCCTATATAGATTGTAATTACATGGTCCAATTGAATTTTCTCCATATGGTTCATATATATAGCGTGTAAGTGGTCTTATTAATTCTCCTCCGTAACATTTTTATATAAATTGCCATATTTGAGAATCAATGCCATGGTAGAGAATATCCATGGTAAATCGTGTCAAAATAATGGAGAAAACTAGAAGATTTTCCTACTATTAGAACTTGTTATGTTTTTGTTTATACTAACTACCTAATTAGTACTTGTTAGTTTCCAAATCCTATATTTTAGGAATTTGGTCAACTAAGTTGTAATATTATATATGTATGTGATAGTTGGCTTGATGAATGCAAGTGTGAGTGGTGCACTCCCCTACGTGACCAATTATCTCACTAGTGAGCTACAACTCTTCTTCCAATATTCTGTCTTCCATATTTTCCAAGTTGGTATAAAAGTTGAGGGTGCCAGAATAAAGGGCGTGATTGTTGTGCTACATGAGGCCGAAGTTGAGTTTGTGAAAGAGCCATGTTTGGTGTCACTACAGGTCGTGTTTGGTGTCATTATTGTGGGCCATGCTTTTTGTAGTGAGTAATTGCACAATCTGTGCAGGATGAATCCTGGATTAAAATGCTCAAACCTATTGTTGACTTGAGGGGTATGACCCAGGTTCATCGTTAATTAGCCAAACAAATCCCTACACTACTGGCTCTTTTGGCATCAACCTGTAGAGTGTGGACCAAAGTCTCACCCAAAGTAGTATGGGGGATGCTGGAACCAATTTTTCGCACCCTTGAGATGGTTGTGATGTCATTTTATCTCTTCTATCCCTGCCTTCGTGCAGGTGATCTCGCTCTAGGGCTTGTAAGACAAACCCTTTGTTCCGGATTTCAATACCTTCATGAAAGTACATGATCGACCTTCGTGCAACTTTAATCTATGGCTTAGGTACTTTCGCGTTGCTATAAGCAGCGTGTCATGTAGATTCCTCTATTATCCTACGTGATTCGCTTATCTTGTCAAATACTTAATGTTATCACCACGTAAACAGATGTTCTTACTTGCGTTCACTTGACCAACACATTTACATACATTCATGCATCATATAAGCATTATAAGTGAAATTCATACCCGACATAACAAGATGCATAAACAAGAAATAAAGACGCAGAAATTGTAGAATACTTCTCTTTATTGATAATTCCGAACAGCTACAGACTCGACCCACCCTGTGCACTCAGCCAAAGGGGTCCGCGCACTTATCTGCAGACTTCTACCCTAGACCTCTGCGCACTTAGCTGGAAAGCCTCAACCTATGCTACGACCCAACTTAGACTTCTACCTCAAAGCCATCTCTCATACATCATATCTTTGTGTGTCTATCTTCTATTCCTTTTTTCAAACTACTTAGATCTTAGCTCTATTTGTACAATCCCATGGTCTGTTGACCATGGGTAGATCTTTTACAACCGACATTACATTTCCAAAATAAGGGCGGACAACCCTATGACTCTTTAACACCCATGCACTCTACAACCACAAAATGCGGGGTATTTACACTTGGATTACACAATTTGACCAAAATATGGGCTTTTAGCCCCAAAATACCCTTGGGGGATCCCGCGTCCAACAGGCCCCCAACACAAACATCGTGACTCGCCCTCGAGTCACTTTGTAGGTGTGGACATCTTAGCGCGAAGACCTCGCGGCTCTGTTTGGATGACAGCAACCTCCGCAGCACACTGAGCGACCGCTTGCTGGATTTTTTCCACTCTTTGCTCGGTGACTGCAACTGAACTACCACCCTAAATCTTCTGCTGAGTTGCCTGCAGTGTCGCAAGCTTTCCTTCAATGGAAGTTGTGATTGTATATGCCTTGTCTATCCATGGTTGTAGGTGCACTTTTAGGACCGTTTCTTTGTGCCAAGCGACATCCACTTGTTCCTTAAGCGCCTTTGCCTCTTTCATCCGTGCGAGCCTCTGTGTAAGGGAGACCGTCTGCGCGGTCCCTTTCACCTCATCATATCTTTGTTGTAGCTCGTGCGCCTCTGTCTCCAGGCACTCTACATTCGGTTCCACCTGTAAGGTGGTCAAGACCTCGAATGACTTTTCAAAAAGTCGCGTGTAGTATGCTACTGCACTGTCGACCGCCACTATTGTTGTTGTAACAGTGGTGGCACGTTGTTCCCTGACTTCCGGAGGAGTTGAAGGCTGAGCCTTGAACTAAAATTCTATAATTTGCAAGTTCACCTCCAGGTGAATCTTGGCCATCTCTGTTCGAGCGTCGCGCACCCCTGTGGCCAACTTGTGGATGCATGCCTCAACTGGTTCTTCTGCCTGAATGTCTAACTCCAGGACCATTCGGGAGGCTTCCTCCACTACCTGCATGATTTGCTAATTTTTTTAAACTTCCTCATTGTGATGCAGGCCCAACTACTCGATATTGATGATTTGCTCACTCATCACTTGCAGAGCGTGACTCTCCTGGGCCCTAAGTTTCGCGATGACTCCATCCTGCAAGAGGTGGTGGGTCTCCCAAGGGAGGGCAGCCATATTCAATCCCACCCCTTTCAGGTTGTTGACCGGGGGCTTGTCGGCTTCATTTTCTGTAGTAAGTGCCCCATCTAGTGGAAGTATTGCATTGGTCACCCTTGTGCGCAACATCTATGCGACAGCTGAAGTGCCGATCGCGAGGCTGGTGGACACTGTGCCAGCCTGTGGTGTGTGAGCCTGCAACTCTTGTAGCTCTGTCCGGAGATCCCCTAATACCAAATTTTGCTTCTCTTTAAACTGTTGGAGGGCCTTTGTGGTGACATCCCTCACCATTTCTCCAATATTGTGCAAATCCCCCTAAGTGAGGGTGATTAGGTCCAAGGATGTCTTTGAAGCCTTGGTTTTCTTTCGTGACACTACCTTCTGTTGCAGTCGCTAACGCTTGAGTTGGGTGGACGTCATTTGTGGGTTCGCTCCACCTTGTTCTATCGGCTCCTCTCTTTCTGCCTCATCCCTAGGTGAAGGTGACTTCCATCCTTCGCACTCTTATCCTCCTATCTCCTACTGTGTTGCCAATTTCGTGGCGTCGTGCGTTGTGTGGGTCTTAGCTTCCGCTTCTGCTTTTCTGCGCTTCTTAACTAGCTGTTCCATTATGAGATTTGTTTCTTCCTTCTAACACTGCACGGTGGACTTGTTCATTTCCACTGCAGAGCTTGTTGTAGCACGCCACTCTGGCAGCCAAGACTCGAGGATTGCAAAGATAACATCATCTGTTGACATTAACCATATTAGATTCATAAAAAACAAACGAGATTGGATTACCTTTGTCCGCAAGCCATTTCTGAAATTTGGTGCATTCCTTCTTCATGTGTCCCTTCTTTTTACAGAAGAAACTCTTGGAATCCTTCTTGATATCGGCTTGGGGAGGTACTTTACCTTTCTCTTTCCAATTGTCTTGAGATTTTCCCTTTCCACGCATTGCCAGCATTGCACTTTCTCCTAGTTCCATCACCAGTCTCCCTTCCTCTTGAACACACATGGTCATGAGTTCATTAATTGACCATTTATCCTTATGTGTTGTATGGGATTTTGAAGGGTCCGCATTGGTGCGGAAGGGTGTTCAAGATGTAGTGAACTAGGAGGAACTCCGATATTTCAACCTCGAGTTTCTTCAATTGAGCCACAATGTCCCTCATTTGCATGATATGCTCGCGTACACCTTTCACACTAGTGAGCCTTAGGGATGAGAACTTCATGATTAGGGTGCTTGCTAGTGCCTTGTCTGAAGTGACGAATTGATCATAAATGGCTTTCAGCAAGTCTCGGACCTTTTCATGCTGATCAACGAAACCACGAATACCAGCTGAAATTTTAGTCTTAATGAACATCGTGCTTAGGCAATTAGATCGCTCCCATAATTCATAAAGCGTGATGTCCACTGCAGTGCTGGTATTAGTGAGTGTCGGTGATTCATCTTTCCTAATAGCATAGTCTATGTCCATCCACCCCAAATGAATGAAAACTCTCTCCTTCCAGAACTTATAGTTATCTCCCTTAATTTCAGGGATATCACAACGAATTTCAGAGAAATTTGCAGGTTGTACAACTGCATAGAATTAAAGATCACATGCTTATGTTAAATTTGAGGCCTAAATAAAATTTCATGCTTTACCAATGTAAATCATGCTTAAAATTGAATCTAATGACATAAAAATTGTCTGTGGACTAAATTTTCAATTCAAGCAGATTTAATTATTCTTTATGATAGAATTTATCAAATTATTCACTTAATTCATAATCCTAAATAGTATATTATGATTATAATTTGATATAAATTCTATCTTAGATTTGAACTTTATGATAAAACTATCAATTCATAATTCCTGTGGGTAAGTTATGAATAATTTGATATTTTATCCTAATTAATTATATAAATATAATAAAAATTCCAGTGGGATAAAATTTATTATATTTAGTATAATTAATTACAATTAATGTCTAAATATTCTTTATGTGATCCTAATCAATACTAATATATAATATTATTTAATTAGAGATGTTGTGGCTATTCTCTAATCAATTAAAATTATATGGATCACTAAACATTATTTCTTTCATAAAAATTTACTTGATATGAGAATAATGATAATTTGCATCAATAAAACTATAATATCCATGCATAACATTCAACGATGGGTCTCGTATACTCATCCAAAATAACATGTTCTTAATTAGAGCAGAAATAATCAATTCATGCAAATTAAATACGAGCATAGTTAATGAATTTTGTACAACAATTATCCAAATTGTATATAATTAAATCAAATAAATATTATAAGCATAAAAATTGAGCAAAAATTAGACATATTTCCAAATAAACGCCTTAATTTAGAAAATTCTCAAATATGACATTTAGCCAAAGAGATCATGTCTATAAACACCAAGGCAGAGATAAAAATGCTCTGATACCAAATGTATGCTTAATAATGATTCTATAATGTGGAATAAACACTTAAAAAGAATCGAAAAAAACTTTAATGCCCAATAAATCATACCTTCAGCCATTGATGCTTCTCACATTTCGATATTTGTTGAATGGTATCAGTAGGTGCCTTACTAGAGTGATTAATAACTCTCAGGACTCTCTTGAAAAGATCGAAGTGAACATCAACAATAATAGAAATCCAGAGATCCAACAACAAATGTAACCATTCGCTCAAAACATAGATACCTTAAATTATAACAATTCCAGATGGAGGAACGTCAACATCAGTGTACCAGTGCATTTACTAAGCTTAAAATCATATATGGAAAATCTGGAATAAGCTGTCTATTCTTAATCCTACGTGCACTGGGGCTCCTTAGCTTCCACTGAGTAAATCTTGCAACAATACTAATTTAACGCCACATTACGCAACGCTTCATATGCTCTTACAGGGAACCAAAACCTGCGCAGTTCAAACACAAAGACGCAGCAGACTCCGCACCAAACACAAAAGTACATACCAAACACAAAAGTACATGCCATAGAACCAGGTAGAATTGCTTCAAGAGGGTATTCAAATGATAAGAATGCCAATTGACAAGGAATTCGCTAGCTAGAAAAATCACTACACAAATCTCTCATCCGTGTGGCACTTCCAAGCTCTGATCACTCTAATTTGATGGTGTAAGACTAAAGGGGATTGAGTTAGTGAGCTTGGGAACCAAATAGAAGTATTTATAGCCAAGCTTTCATCAAGCTTCTGTTGGTTGTGTGTCAAGTGTTCCACAAAACATGGTAGAGAACTGCAAAAGGAGTAATGGAGCACTCCAAGAGCTCCCAACAAGAAATTAATTTAACTGTAGTTGGTTTCCGTAATTTAAGGAAATAACTGCAGTTGGTTTCCATATTTTAAGGAAACGATGGCAGACTATTCCCCGTAATAAATCAGCGGTAGATGAATTATCGGCGGCCATTGGGAGAGGGAGCTTAACATCCCCAACATTTCAAGAGTTAGTGACAATCCCATTTCTATTACTGCGTTCATAAAGATTGTAAAAATTGTGACCATGTACTGAGTTCACCAAAATTGTAAAAACCGTGAAGTATAATGGTAAAAAGAAAAATACAAACATCTGAACAAAAATAGGAAAAAGTTCTCATTCAAAAATCATTGAATGAAGCTTTTACAGAGGCAAGAATTAAGCTTCATTATGTGCCTATGCGGAAAATTTTGTATTAAGATAACCGTTTGCTCTGTGCAGATTGCAATTTATAGTGATAGAGTTTTAGAGTTTTGCGTAGCAATTATATATATATATATATATATGAAAAGCACAAAGCATGAAATATTAAATAACACATCATCATCATTCCAACCTGAAATATTAAATAACATTGGAAACTCAAAAACCAATGCATAATATTTACATTAGAAAAACTAAAGCTTCATAAATGTCTAAGCAAACATAGAGCTGGCACATCCACTTAACTCCAAATCTAAGACATAAAATGTGATCTGTAGCCCCCTCGAAGTGCAGAACTTGGCATATGCTTTTCCTTCTACTGCAGCCATAGCCAAAATGAGACGCAACGCATTTCAAAAAAAAATTAAATGGGTAGGAGGGTAACTACATCATGGTCTATATAAGAGCTTTTGAGTTTGAAAACGAAACAAGGCGAGGGTGTCAAGCTTTTGAAAATGAAACAAAGCGGGAGTGACAGTGACTGACACGTAGATACCTCAAAATCATGCAAACTACAATGGTAGCAAACGAAGAAAGGAAACGGTGTTGAATAGACCCCATCGATTTGAAAGAGCTGTCCGAGGATGTATCGCGATTCGCTGTGTAAGGACCTGCGATTCTTACTACCACCGAACGATGAGTTACAACTAACACGTGCGAGGAAACATAAGGTTGAAGTGCGTATATGGGATGAGAAACCACGTTTATACGATGGTTAAGCGTGGGCGCCCGTGAAGTGAAGCCGACGGTTGAAGTAATGCTTGAGGGTGTTGGTCGACGGGCCGACCAACCACAAGCATAGACCAAACGCGTTGGTTGACAAATTGAATAGGTCGGCTAAGGAGGATAACACGACCACTTGCGAAGTGTATAAACTATACACTTGATGGATTCATTTGACATCAATCAATCACTCACTCATCGCTCAAACGTGTAGAAGAAGTGCGTAGAATGAAGAGTAGTCGCAACAAGTAAAAGGAGGTCGCATAACGGTGATGCAGGCAACCTTGGGCGAGGCTACACAAAGGAACGTGTTGTCTTGTTTTGAGTGAAGGGCGTGGCCAGGGTCGCCCGCCGGTTGGAGTGAGGTGTGCACAGGTGTGTGGCGCCCAGTTTGTGCGACGACTTGGCACGGGTTTTTGGGTGGCTCGGGTGAGTGCCCACCCATCATGCAAGTGTGCACGTGACTTGGTGAAGTGTTGAGATTATGAACGGAGGTGTGTCTCGGGCAGAGGCACCTGTGTGTGGCGACATGGAGGCGCACCCAAGTTGGGCAAACAACACGATCGTGCGACAAGGTGAACGAAGGGTTGGTGAGTCGTGCGGCGACCGTGCAGAGGCGTCGATGAGCTGGGCAATCGAGTTTTCCGAAGATTGTAAAATTGGCTAAGTACGAAACTTGGGGTTTCCAAGTATACTTGTAAAGCTTGTAACTTGTAAAAGATTGTATAATATATTATTCGGGCAGACTCATTGTTCAGGGAGTTGCCCCTCCCTTTATACTGTGCAATTGTGTTCTTCATCTATAATTGCTGATGATAATGAATGTGTATGGGTGTTCATTGGTATAAAGGATAACATAATACTTGGTTGCGAAACACAAACTAAGTAGGAGTAAGTGGTTAGGCGTAGTCCACAAACATAAGTATTGGTAAAAAGAAAGTGTTCGGTGGTGCCGCACCTCGCTAAGAGTGGTTGAAAGACTACCGCCGGCTTGGGGGCGTGGCAGGTGGTATCAAAGCTCGGTTGGAGCTGGTGATTGAAGCTGATTCAGGGTTGAAGAAGCTTGACAGTTGGTGATTGAGCAGGGTTGCTCGTGACAGGTACTTGCAGGTGAAGGAAGCTGTTTTCACATACAAGTGGAACAAGAGCTAGTTCATGTTTGCAGGGAACTTGGAGAAGACTGAAAGGCAAAGATGGTGGATGAACCTATGGCAGGTGAATCTAGCCGTGATGCAGGTGAAGTCTTCTGGTACAAAGTGTTGGAACAGATGGGTTGATGGAGTTCTAATTGGGTTTCGATGAAGGCTGAGAACATGAAGATTTGGGAGAGCTGTTCGGAACTAAGGAGGGAACTTGAAGAACTCAAGAGCCAATGCGGAAGTATGACAGATGTTGAACTCAAGGAACTTGATGAGGAGATCCGACGAAGTGGTCTTGGTCTTCAAGAGCTCTTGGATGAAAGAGCCCGGTTGAGGAAGAAAAGTGCCATGGTGGAAGCTGAAATCAAGCAAGTTGAGGAAGAGATAAAGAAGAAGTTTCTTGGTAATAAGATCATTGTAATTGAGCAGGAAGAGCTCGACTACATTGACAGGGTAGGAACTCACTGCCGAGACAATCCAGAGGATGTTCAGAAGCTTAGTTCTATGGAAGTAGTCAATGGACACTTGGTTTGTGCACTTGAGCAGAATGCGATGGAGGACAAGCTTGAAGGGAGTCAAGCTAGACCAAGATCGAGTTGCTTAGAAGAGCCAAGAAAGGAAGTGAAGTACCTTAGGAGGAATGTCAAGTTGGAGAACAAGCCAATTGACACTTCTGAGGCCAAATTCTTGAAGAAGGTTGTTGATGTGAGACACAAGATAAAGCAGACAGGAGGAGGTGATTCCTTGAGGCTGAGTTTTGTGCAGGTGACCGTGAAGGGCAAGAGATTTGCAGCTTTGGTGGATACAGGAGCTACTCATAGCTTCTTAAGCAGGAAAGCAGCAAAGTCTTTTGGGAAGAAAGCAAAGATGAAGAGGGAATGGAGTGCTTTCAAAGCAGTCAACTCTACCATGAAGGCCGTTATTGGTGTGATGGAGAACACTCAAGTGAGAGTGGGATCGTGGTTTGGAAAGTTGGACTTAAGGATCGTGGACATGGATGATCATTCTATGGTGCTGGGGAAAGATTTCATGAGACTTACACAGGCCATACCAATGGTGGACCGGGACATTCTCTTGATCACAGCTGAAGGAAGAACCATGATGGTTCCGATGAATAGAAGGAGTTGCTTGGGGTATGGACCAAGGATGAATTCTATGGCTTTGTATCCCAAAGATCTGAATGTGAAGCATGAGGATGTGGAGCAAAGAGGACTTGGGAGTATGAATCAAACAACGAAGGAAGGGAAGATGATTGACTTCGTTGCAAGAGCGAGGAAGAATGAAGTAAGTGAGAGGGAAATCTCATGAACCTTGAAGCACTTGACAGAGACATCTTCTACTAATGATCTTCACAATGGAGTTACGAAAGAAGGAAGTTCGAGTACTACTTCAGAGGCAGTGATTGATGAGGATTATGAAGGTAGAGATCCGGCTGGTATAGTGGATTTTTGCAGGTATGCTTTGGGTATATATGACTTTCAGTTGACGAAGGACAAGCTTGCAGAGCTTGGATGTACATGTGAGGAGATTGAGGTTGTGCACAGATACTTGAGGACACAACATCAATCTGATACATGGGTGGATGAGAGTCAGGGAGGAAACTTCTTGGCCCTCCTTTCTCTATAGACAACCTTGGAGAAGGGTTGGTGTAGGGACCTTGTTTGGGAGGGGCTACACCAACTTAACAAGAGGCCTTGGGAGGAGGCTTCTTTATGACACATTGCAGACTTAGATGTAGATGACCAGATGTTGGGATGGAGTCTACATGGCTTGGACATCATGGACAACTAGAGTCATGGACATCAGGTTGGAGACATGGAGCATGATAGTTATGCAGGGATATTATGCAGGAGCATGTATAGAGGTGTCATTCATGGATATTCTATGGGGAGTGCCAAAGCAAAGGATGTTGTGTAGATGCTGTTGTGACATGGAGATGTATAAGCCAGTGGAGAGGTTGTACACTCTTGTGCAACAAGGCCATGGCTTGGACATGTTGCAAATGGGATGGAGATTCCATGGACCTGAGCATGGGAATTGGGTAGATTCTTGATGAGTCCGAGATGTAGCAGAAGTCAGGGAAAGACTTATGGTGGCATAAGGAATGTTCAGCAACCATAGTTTCCAAGAGATTACTTAAGTTTTAACTAAATAAAGAGTAAGATTATATTTTTAAAAAAATATTATTTAAAGATTTTTTATTTTAGACAAATTAACTAAAATGAATTTTAACGAGATAAAAAAACCGTTTATAAGACCTATTTATTTATGAGAACTAGTATCTCATAAGTACCAATAATTGATCAAAAGCTTTCGAATTTTTTTCGATTTGTTTCTATTTTGAAAAAAAAGTAATGTTAATTTACAATTCACACCCATAAACTAAAAATCCATAAACACTTTAATCGTTAATCCCATAACTCTACCTTTACATCTATTTTAAAAAACATATAATAATTCAAACAAAAAAAATCTTTTAACTAAATGAAAACTAAACCCCACATACCCCACATGGATGCATTTCACTAAAATGAACTGCCACAAACGTAAGTTACAGTCATGCAATATACTGCCACACTTCCACGAGAATAGTCAACGAACCACAGACGACGTGCTCATGCAAGGAATTTCCACACTTGTCCACAAATCAACCGGAGACGTTGTGCTCATGCTAGGAATTTCCACACTTACCTTATCAACAAATTTCCCGAGAGCGGTCAATTAACCACAAACTTCGTGCTCTTGCAAGCAATGGCCACAGTTATCCACGACAATAGTCAATCAACCACAAACGTTGTGGTCATGTAATCAATCAACCACAGACGTTGTGGTCATGTAAGAATTTTCCACACTTCTCCACGATTTAATATTCAATCAACCATTGGCCTGGTGCTCATGCAAGGAATTTCCACACTTATCATATCAACAAATTTCGAGAGAAAAGTTAATCAGCCACAAGCGTTGTCGTGCCACAGTTGTCCACGAGAATAGTCAATCAACCACAGACGTTGTGGTCATGGAAGGAACTTCCACACTCGAGAAGGAGAATAGTCAATCAACCACAGACTTTGTGATCACGCAACGAATTTCCACACTTGTGGACCATTGAAGGTTCAATCAACCATTCACGTGAAGAAATTTCCACCATTATCTATGACATATTTCCAATTTTCCTCCGTCTCGTGGTGCTTATTAAATGCTAAAGTCTTGAATACGGAATAATTTTGTCTATCACAAACAATGAAGTCCAATCAATCCCTTTTTTCATAAAGTCTATTGGAACCATATAAGATATAATGATTCCCACCATTAGTTTAGACCATTAACAGTCCAGGAAATAATTTCCACACTTGCCAACGAGAATAGTCAGTCAACCACGGACGTTGTGCTCAATGGAAGGAGAATAGTCAATCAAACAAAGACGTTGTGGTCATGGAAGGAATTTCCACACTCGAGAAGGAGAATAGTCAATCAACCACAGACTTTGTGATCATGCAACGAATTTCCACACTTGTGGCAACCATTCACGTGAAGAAATTTCCACAATTATGTATGACATATTTCCAAGTTTCCTGCGTCTCGTGGTCCTTATTAAATGCTGAAGTCTTGAATACGGAATAATTGTGTGTATCATAAACAATGAAGTCCAATCAATCCCTTTTTTTCATAAAGTCTATTGGAACCATATAAGATATAATGATTCCCACCATTAGTTTAGACCATTAATAGTCAAGGAAATAATTTCCACACTTGCCAACGAGAATAGTCAATCAACCACAGACGTTGTGCTCAATGGAAGGAGAATAGTCAATCAACCACAAACGTTGTGATCATGCAGCGAATTTCCACACTTATCCAATATTGAATATTCGTTGCATGAGTTTACTTCCAGTGCAGGGCTCGACCTTTTCTCTTTTCTCCTTGGCCACATCTTGTTCCAGTTTGACCCAGGGTAATTATGAGTCTTTTAAAATGGTCAATAATTCTCACTATAAAATTGTAATGGAAGTATAGATATTGAATATATGATATTAGCTAGAATATATATGATATAAATATATAATATATATAATATACAATAACCTGTATTGTATTGAATTTCAAATATGAAATTGTAATGCAAGTATAAATATTAGATATTTGATACCAGCTCGAAAAAAAATATAAATATTTGACATAAAACTGTATGGGATTGGATTTTAATTAAATGCAAAAGGTTTGTTCATTTCAAAATAGTTTTTTCTTTTATCCATGTGGTAATCAAATTCATTTCAATTTTAAAATATAAATATTTGATATACTTTTCGTTAGATTGCCTTTCCTAGTGTCTCTTTACCTACAACCAAACATTTTGTTTCAAAATCTCTTTTATTTTACTGCGCATCAAAATCATATCGGTTTTACTTTTGTTTGAGTTTATTTTATTTTCTTTTCTTTGGTAAATGAGTTTATTTTCTTTTATTTTCTTTTGGTAAATGGAATGGAAAGTGTACTGATTTTTTTTTAATGGAAGTGTACTCTTTCTAATTTACATTTCACGTCAAAGATTTTAGTATGTTATATATTTTATGGAAAAAAATTTATTAAAGATTTTAAATAAAGTGTAAAGTAAATGTATCTCATTTAAAACGTAAAAATGTATGTTATTTAAAATGTAAACTTGTAAACTTAAATTTATGGTGTAGATTTCACCTAAATATTTAAACATGTAAATGTAAACATAAATATAAACTTAATGTTATTTGAAAATTTAATGGGTAAGTCTCATCTTAAAAAACATAAACATATAAATGTAAATGTAAAAAGATCTCACCTAAAAACATAAACATGTAAATGTAAATGTAAACATAAACTTAATGTTATTTGAAAATTTAATCTAATGAAAATTTAGTGTAATTAATCTAATATCGGTCCTAATAAAAAAACATGGCTCTCTCTAACTATATAAATAACACAAAAACAAAGTGTCCAATTCTATTTATCAGGAAGCACAGTCTGAAAATATATCAAGATCTGTGCGAAGTGGGAAATGGTTTTGGTGTGAGAAAGAACTGTGATTTTGGTGTGAGAAGGATTTCTAGGTTTGATTTCTTCATCATTTTATTTCTAGGTTTGATTTCTTCGTCCGTGAATCTTTTTAATTTTTATTCAAAAAACATGAATGCTGCAAATTTTTTTGGCATGTTTTGTTCAATCCATAGTGTTGTCTTTATATTTTATTTTTTTCATAATGAATTTTGGCTAGGTTGTCTTTATTTTTATCCTTTTTCATAATGAATTTCTGCTTACAATAAACATTTTTCCCTGAGGCGTGCAAATTTGTTCATTCAAAATGGACGAATTTTGACTTCACTCCAATTTGCCTGAGCATGCACATTTGTTCATTCAAAATGGACAAATTTTAAAAGTAATCAACCAATTCCAATTTTAAACAAACAAATATAATTAATAGTTATTATTTTACCAAACATCGCTTAAAGATAATTGGATGCAATAAAAAAACAAAAATATCATTGAGTTGAGCTAAGTTCACCTTTTAATATAATTATTTGTAGACCATGGGTCAAATAACTAATTAATAATGTTTAATGTAAATACCATGGGCCAAAATACCATAGGCAAAATAATTAATTGAAAAAAAAACCATGGGCCACATAATTAATTGAAAAAAAAACTTAAACATGTAAATGTAAATGTAAACATAATGTTATTTGAAAATTTAATGAAATGAAATCGGGTAGATCTCGTGTAAAAAAAACATAATATAATTATTTGTAGACCATGGGCCAAATAATTAATTCAGAAAAAAACATTATTAAACATTATTATGAAGCTTAAATGCCATGGCCCAAACACTCTTTAATGCAGTGTTTAATATAATTATTGGTAGATCGGCCTAGATTCAAACATTAAATGTTTGTGTTTCATTCTCGACGTTCTGACACAAAATAATGTTGATGTTTTGTTCATATAATATAAAACATCTACATAAAACATTGATAATTGTGTTCCCTTGGACCAAAAGTAACCTTATATATCTTTGAATTATATATAACTAGAGCTTTAAAGGACTTCCTTTATGGTAGTTGAAATTTTGACCATTCAAAATTTTAATAGTGTTTGGAGAGGCACTCTACAAGCTAGTATGGGGTAGATGTAAACAAATCTCACGTAAAAAAGTAAACATAAATGTAAATGTAAACAACCGAATGTGGGGGAGTATGCCGGTAGATCTCATATAAAAACAGGTAAATGTAAACATAATGTTTAACATTTAACATTTTTAATCATGTCAGCCCTATTTAAAAATCAATCCAATTATTAGTATGTATAAACACACTATAAATTTAAAATATAAAGAGGTTTATGAAATGGTAAATAAATAAAAATATAAATAAACTAGAGGTATGGTAAATAAATAAATAAATAAAGAATTATATTTACTTAGAGACATAGTAAATAAATAAAAATATAAATAAACTAGAGGTACGGTAAATAAATAAAACAAACCTCTTTTTATTAATACCATGGGTCAAATACCATATTATAAAAGAGGTATGGTAAATAAATAAATATAAAAGAGATATAAAGAGGTATGATAAATAAATAAAAATATATCAAATAGGATTAGAAATCAACATCTAATTATATACCAAGCCTATGGGCCAAATACCATGGTAAATAAAAGATAAATAAATATAAATATAAATAAATCAGAGGCATGGTAAATAAATAAAACCTCTTTTTATATTTACTCCATAAACCTCTTTATACTTAGTAACACTCAAAAAATAAATTTTATTTAGGTGACCCCTATGCGCCAAATACCATGGGCCAAATTATTATTAATACCATACAAAAAAAATTATTAACCCTAATATTAATAATAATTATTATTATTATTATTATTATTATTATTATTATATTATATATTAAAAAAATATTCATGTTATAATTATAATATAATACTACTAAATTTAAAAAACTTCTGGTTTAAATTAATAAATCATGATATATATTAACTAGCCCTAAGGGTTATCTCAACTGGTCGAGTCCCTGTTGTTAAGTGTCTCACTGATGGGGAGGTCACATGGTCAATTCTCTTCGATGTCCTTAGGGTTAGGTCTTGAGAGTCTGGCCGATGAGATTTAATTCCCTTCGGGGTTGATTTGCCCATATTTTCTATGTGAAAAAATCATGATATATATTAACTCTAGATATATATGGGAGGGAAGAATAAAGACATAGAGTGATAGAGGTGGAGAGATAGGGGGAGTGACAAGGGAGAGATGGAGATAAACTTAAGGATAGGGGAGAGGAGGAATGAAGAGAAAGAGTGAGGGAGATGGGTGAGAGATGTAGAGAAGGGTAAGAGAGGGAGAGTGAGACACAAAGATGGATGAGGAGAGAGAGAATTAGAGAGGGAGCGAGATAGTGAGAGGATTAGAGGGAAAAGAGAGAGAGATTGGAGAAGAGAGAAGAAGGTAGGAGAGAAAGGGAGAGAGAGGAATTGTAATAGAGTAGGAGAGAGGGAGGGAAGAAGAAATACATAGAGAGTGAGAAATGGAGAGAGAGGGAGTGACAAGGGACAGATGGAGAGAGAGAGAGTGTTGCAGGAGCATCTGGTCGACAGGGCGAAGACCGAGACAGGGCGGACAAAGTTTCTGAAAAAGATTGGGAAGGTTAAACAGTTCGACAAAGGACAGCAAGTCTGTCAAGTTCTTACATTTTTATTTTATTTTCTTTACCAAAGTCAACTACAGTTTTTTTTAGTTTATGTTGGGTAATTTTAGTTATTTTACTTTACTATAGCTACAGGTGTCAATTGTAGTTAATAGATTAGATTATTGCTAATAATGTAAACAGAAACCCTTTGTGGGACCAGAGAGACAAATTAAACAAAAGAAGACAGGCAGAGTAAGTTTTATTAACTGCCAAACTAAACTGAAATGACATAACTGTCTACCAGACTGTAAAAGGTAACTACCTACAGTTATCAAACGAACTGTATCTATTGTATAAATGGACAAACCGAAAACTCAGAAGGGGTTCGGCAGCTAAGTAACAGAAAGAGCAAACTGAAGTAATAAGAATTAAAAGTTTCCTTCATCAAATATTTTGTGCACCAATAGAAGTGAAATCGAAATATATGAGTCCTATGTAACTACAGAATTCTATTTACATATATTGTTGAACAAATAACTCGTACAGATAAACATAGTGACCGAGAGTCACCAAAACCAGTCCAAGCAGATACAATTTATTGCATGACAGATATCGTTACAGTGAAGACACAGGAGCGACATTCCAAATAAACCAGTGCTAGATAAACTCAAGACGAGCGAAGACGAGCGAACAACAGGCGTGAGAAAGACGAACAAGATCGAAGAGCATAACGACCCCAGGTCCAAACCGGGTAAGAGACAACCTCAGAAAATTGACCACGAAATTTACAAATTCAGAACTATATATATATTACATTGCAGGCCTGTATAATCAAATAGTTTACAAATGAAACTCGTGATGAACCGCATCAACCACTAACAGACGTGACAGAGAACCGAAGAGTCACGGCCACGGTTGGGAACAAACCAAACCCTCAACAAATACAGCAACCCAATATACAGACGCAAGACTACAGCAAATAGCCGAAGGCCACCAGGGCACCTAAGTTTACGAGCCAGCAAGAAGCTACAGGCAGACTAAAAGAATACGAAAGCAACTAAATGAAAAGCACAGAGCTACCCGGAGAAACAAAGCCGTAACCTGTTGTGAGGAGCCACGGAGCCGTCACCTGTAACGACAGAAAGAAAACAAGTTAGGGTTTGATGGTGTGACAAAAACCTGAACCTGAAAACCAACCATAAGATTATAAATAAAGGAATGAAATAGCTAGAATGATGATGAGTAAAGAGGAAGGGAGGATACTGTACCTGTAGGTGAACGATTCCCCTGTTCATCGAGACAAAACCTGACCACGGAGGGGCCGAGTTTGTCAGTCACAATTCGAGAAGGGAATAAGGAAATATAGCAGAGAACTAGAAGTTACCTGAACGTCGAGTTGAATGTCGGAGAACAGCAGTTGCAGGCCCATCGACTGTACATTTCCACTAAGCACAATAGAAACCCTCAACATTGAGAAATTACCATAAAATTGCAGCACCATTGGCCGAGACAATCAATAACACAGAAGGATAACCAGTCGACAGAGTAACCCACAGGAAAAAGCCAACAAGAAAACCAAGAACAGAGCCATAACTTACCAATGAACGCGTGAACCAGATATGCAGGCTGAAATACGGTGACAAACCATAAATTTGAGCAAGAAATCCACAGAAAATCAGCTAAGTATCGACAGGTATCGCAGAGACGGAGCCGAGCTCGAAACAAGACTGCAGAGCAGTGAAACAACAGAGTAAAATGACAATGAGCGCGAAATGACCAGACAAAAGGGTAACCGGGAGAATTAGGGTTTCAGCAAGCTCGAGGCGGACAGGTGTTACCGCGAGGACGGACGAAGTACCAAGAGGTAGGTGAATAATCACCGTCGCATTCATTATCGAATCGAGCCCAAAAGATTAACAATCAACCATAATCAATAACCAAAATCTGAAAGTACCGTGAGGGAGTGAGCTGGCGAGGGGCCGTGTGGACGGGCCACATCAATTGGTATCAGAGCAGTTTTTTATTATTTTATTATTTTATTAATTAGTTAGAGGAAGATGGCAGAAGGATAAGCGCCAAGACGAGGGCGTGGAAGAGGTGCACGAAGGGGAGCAGATGAAGGATTACGAGAACAGATTAGAGTTCTTACAGCTCGCTTGGAAGCAGTGGAAGC
Source organism: Pinus taeda (assembly GCA_000404065.3). NCBI lineage: Eukaryota > Viridiplantae > Streptophyta > Pinopsida > Pinales > Pinaceae > Pinus > Pinus taeda. Next base: position 18,805 of record APFE030714251.1, read on the forward strand.
GAGTAGACGAAGAGACCCTGAATTAGGAGATGAGAGTGAGGAAGAAGCAGTAGCTGCTGCAAAAGCTTCTGATGAAGAAGCTCCAGAATTAAGATTGTTGCTTTCAATCCTATTGGCCAGCAGCAAGCCAAAGACAAAAATTTCAAATTATGATGGTAGTCTGTCTGCTGATATCCTACTAGATTGGATAAGCGAACTGGATAAATACTTTGAGAATGAAGAAGTTAAGGAGGATAAGAGAGTCAAGTTCGCCGCTAATAAGTTAAAAGGACATGCCCTCTTGTGGTGGGATAATGTCCAGGCAGACAGAAAAAGACTGAATAAATTACCCATACGAAATTGGGCGAGGATGGTAGTGAAACTGAAGGGCAGGTTTCTGCCGAAATATTACCAGGTTGAACTATGTCGGAGAGTGCAGAATTTGAGACAGAAGGGTATGACTGTCAAAGAGTACATGGAAGAGTTCTACCGGGTAAATCTACGTGTTGGTTACACAGACGAGACTCCTGAAAAGACAGCACGGTATGTCAACGGTTTGAGGATGGAGATCCTGGATGAAATTAGCATTCTTTCTCCGAGAAGTATTGAGGAAGCCTTTCAGAGTGCTGTGAAGGCTGAGGAGAAAATTAATAGAAAGCATAATAATAGGAGAGGAAGAGGAAATGGTAGAGGACGAGGACAGTCCTACGGAAGAGGAAAGAGTGCTGCAAACAGTGAAGAAGGCAGCAACTCAAAAACTTCAGGGACAGCTGACAAAGGAGACAACACTAGAGGAGGTCGGTCATATCAGCGAGGACGAGGGAATGGCCGCGGAAGAGGAACTGGTTTCCAGTGCTATAGGTGTCAAAAATCGGGACATCGATCCTTTGAGTGCCCGGAAGTTGAGCAGGCAGGTCAGAGAGGAACGTATATAGTTCAGCCGGAAGAAGCTGAAGCGCAACCACGGGAAGTGGAAGATGTGGCAGAAACAGGAGAAGCATTGCTTCTGAATAAAGTTTTGTTAAAGCCAACCAAGGAAGTGTCTGAACCGACGCAGCGGAAGTCACTGTTTCGGACAGTCTGTAAATCGCATGGGAAATGCTGCAAGGTGATAATAGACAGCGGGATTACGGATAACTTGGTTGCCACTGAGATGGTAGAAAAGTTGGGGTTAAAGCGGCTGAAACACCCCACACCTTACAAGGTGTCGTGGCTACAGAAAGGCCACCAGCTGTTGGTTGACGAACAATGCGAGGTGGAGTTTCGCATTGTCAAGTACCGCGATACAGTGGTCTGCGATATTATGCCCATGGAGGTGTGCCACATACTGCTCGAAAGACCATGGCAGTATGACAGGAGGGTGACACACGATGGGAAGACGAATTGTTACAAGTTTACGAAGGATGGGGTCAAACACACACTCGTGCCCATCAAAGAGGAAGATTCAGCAGAATCTAGCAGAACAAAGGCGTTATTATTGGGAGGAAAACAGTTCATAAAACAGATTGATGAAACTGAAATAAATTTTGCAGTTGTGAGGAGGATGAAGCCAGTATTACTGAGCCTAGAGAAAACATAATTGCCTAAGGAAGTACAGGAGTTGTTAGAAGAATTTCAAGATATTGCGGCTGAGGAGTTGCCTGATAAGTTACCTCCTAAAAGGAGCATCAGCCATCATATCGATTTTATACCGGGAGTGAGTTTACCGAACAAGGTAGCGTACAGAATGAGTCTAAAGGACAATGAAGAAGTGCGCAAACAAGTACAGGAATTATTGGACAAGGGACTGATCAAAGAGAGTTTAAGCCCTTGTGCAGTACCTACAGTCCTTGCGCCCAAGAAGGGTGGAGAGTGGCGAATGTGTACAGATTCGTGAGCTATAAACAAGATCACCATCCGTTACAGGTTTCCCTTGCCTAGGATGGATGACATGATGGATTGCCTTAGTGGGGCAGTGTATTTTACGAAAATTGATCTGAAAAGTGGGTATCATCATATAAGGATTAGAGAAGGCGACGAATGGAAGACAGCCTTCAAGACCAACGAAGGACTGTACGAATGGCTAGTTATGCCGTTTGGGTTGAGTAACGCTCCAAGTACCTTTATGAGATTGATAAATGAAATGTTAAAGGAATCTATTGGAAAATTCGTGATAGTCTATCTGGATGATATTTTAATTTTTAGCAGGACAAAAAGAGAACACCTTCAACATATCCGAAGAGTATTCGAGAAGCTGCAGCAGAACAAACTGCTGGTAAATTTGAAGAAATGCACTTTCCTACAGAAGGAGTTAATTTATCTGGGGTTCGTAGTGGCGGAGAATGAGTTGAAAATGGACCCAGAGAAGATTACAGCGATCGTGAGTTGGTCGTCACCAAAGATTTTATTCGAGGTACGTAGCTTTCACGGTTTAGCAAGTTTTTACAGAAATTTTATCAAGAATTTTAGTGAAATCTGCGCGCCAATGCTAGAGACCATCAAAAAGGCCAGTCAACCTTTTTGCTGGACTAAAGCGGCAGAAGACAGTTTTCAACTTTTGAAGTGAAAGATAACGGAGAGGCCAATCTTGAGGCTGCCCGATTTCAGCAAACCTTTTCAGGTTCGGTGTGATGCAAGCGAGACAACTATCGGTGCTGTACTCAGTCAAGAGGACAGACCAGTGGCATTCTTTAGTGAGAAACTAAATGAAAGCCGGCAGAAGTATTTGTCATACGACAAATAATTCTATGCAGTGGTTCAAGCCTTGAAGCATTGGAGGCACTACTTACTAGGTAATGAGTTCGTTTTTTTCTCTGATAATTCTGCGTTACAGTACATAACACAGCAGCACAAATTGAACCATAAGCACGCCAAGTGGGTGGAGTACCTACAAAGTTTTACTTTCGTGCTGAAGCATATAAGTGGGCAAGCCAACGAAGTGGTGGATGCTTTAAGCAGAAGAGCTTTGCTCTTACAGGAAAGCGGCATACAAGTGATGGGGTTTGAGTATTTGAAGGATTTGTACCAGATGGACGCGGATTTCAAGGAAGCCTTTGAGGCATGCCAAAATCCTGTCTTAGGAAATACAAGCCCATGGCTGGATTTTAATTTGCAGGAAGGATTGTTATTTCGTGGTGGACAGCTATGTATTCCAGATTGTTCGATGAGGGAAAATCTAGTGAAAGAGAAACATAGCGGAGGTTTAGCAGGACATTTTCGCGTTGATAAAACACTGGAACAGCTAGGACATTTTTACTACTGGCCGAAAATGAGTCGGGACATACAGAGGTATGTAACCAGGTGTAAAATCTGCCAACTGGCGAAAGGGCACAGCCAGAATACTGGGTTATATACGCCCCTACCAATTCCAAGTAGACCATGGGATTCAGTCAGCATTGACTTTGTCCTAGGATTGCCTAGAACGCAGCGGGGTTATGATTCAGTGATGGTGGTGGTGGATATATTTTCCAAGATGGCTCATTTCATTCTGTGCCGGAAGACTAGCGACGCCACCAATGTGGCACACCTCTTCTTCACAGAAGTAGTTCGATTACATGGCTTACCAAAGACTATAGTTTCAGACAGGGATGTAAAATTTACAGGGCATTTTTGGCGCACCCTGTGGAAAAAGCTGGGCACACAGTTAAATTTCAGTTCCGCGTATCACCCGCAGACTGATGGACAAACGGAAGTGGTGAACAGGAGTTTGGGCAACTTATTGCGAAGTTTGACGGGAGAAAACTTGCGATTGTGGGATCGAGCTCTGGCCCAGGCAGAATTCGCTTATAATGATTCGCCTAATCGGAGCACAGGTCTGAGCCCATTCCAAATATTATAGGGTATGCATCTGCGGGGAGTACATGAACTACGGGACTTAGGACAGCTGGAAAGAAGGAGTGCAGACGGGGAAGATTTTGCCGAAGCAATGAGCGAACTGCACGAGAAAGTTAAAACGAGATTACAGGACAACACGTAGAAATATAAATAGCATGCAGACATCAAATGGCGTGAGGTACATTTCGAGATTGGAGACGAAGTGCTTGCGCATTTGCGTCGGGAACAGTTTCCTAAGGGGATATATAACAAGCTGAAGTTTAAGAAAATTGGCCCATGCAAAATTCTTCGCAAGTTTTCAGCGAACGCATATGAAATTCAGCTGCCACCTGATATAGGCATATCGCCCATATTCAATGTGGTAGACCTGTTTCCATATCATGCCCAGGCAGCAGACGAAAACATGGTACAGCCACAATAGGACACCCAGTTCGAGAGCAGTCTTTGGAAGAAACAGTTACCGTCGGTTAAGACTCACGAAATTGAAGGAATCATCAGCACACAGGTAGCCAAAAGGACGCGCAGAAAGGAGTATCTGCGTTATCTCGTCAAGTGGAAGGACCGTCCAATGGAGGACAGTTCCTGGCTCGACGAAGCACAGATTCGGAAGGCAGGCTACTCGGTGGAGGAGCTCGTGGAACGGAGCCATGAGTTCTCTCTTTTACCCCGGCAGCCTGATGCAGGAGCATCTGGTCGACAGGGCGAAGACCGAGACAGGGCAGACAAAGTTTCTGAAAAAGACTGGGAAGGTTAAACAGTTTGACAAAGGACAGCAAGTCTGTCAGGTTCTTACATTTTTATTTTATTTTCTTTACCAAAGTCAACTACAGTTTTTTTTATTTTCTATTGGGTAATTTTAGTTATTTTACTTTACTGTAGCTACAGGTGTCAATTGCAGTTAATAGATTAGATTATTGCGATTAATGTAAACAACAACCCTTTGTGGGACCAGAGAGACAAATTAAACAAAAGAAGATAGGCAGAGTAAGTTTTATTAACTTCCAAACAAAACTGAAATGACATAATTGTCTACCAGACTGTAAAAGGTAACTACCTACAGTTATCAAACAAACTGTATCTATTGTATAAATGGACAAACCGAAAACTCAGAAGGGGTTCGACAGCTAAGTAACAGAAAGAGCAAACTGAAGTAATAAGAATTAAAAGTTTCCTTCATCAAATATTCTGTGCACCAATAGAAGTGAAATCGAAATATATGAGTCCTCTGTAACTATAGAATTCTATTTACATATATTGTTGAACAAATAACTCGTACAGATAAACATAGTGACCGAGAGTCACCAAAACCAGTCCAAGCAGATACAATTTATTGCATGACATTTATCGTTACAGTGAAGACACAGGAGCGACATTCCAAATAAACCAGTGCTAGATAAACTCAAGACGAGCGAAGACGAGCGAACAGCAGGCGTGAGAAAGACGAACAAGATCGAAGAGCATAACGACCCCAGGTCGAAACCGGGTAAGAGACAACCTCAGAAAATTGACCACGAAATTTACAAATTTAGAACTATATATATATTACATTGCAGGCCTGTATAATCAAATAGTTTACAAATGAAACTCGTGATAAACCGCATCAACCACTAACAGACGTGACAGAGAACCGAAGAGTCATGGCCACGGTTGGGAACAAACCAAACCCTCAACAAATACAGCAACCCAATATACAGATGCAAGACTACAGCAAATAGCCGAAGGCCACCAGGGCACCTAAGTTTACGAACCAGCAAGAAGCTACAGGAAGACTAAAAGAATACGAAAGCAACTAAATGAAAAGCACAGAGCTACCCGGAGAAACAAAGTCGTAACCTGTTGCGAGGAGCCACGGAGCCGTCACCTGTAACGACGGAAAGAAAACAAGTTAGGGTTTGATGGTGTGACAAAACCCTGAACCTGAAAACCAACCATAAGCTTATAAATAAAGGAACGAAATAGCTGGAATGACGATGAGTAAAGAATAAGGGAGGATACTGTACTTGTAGGTGAACGATTCCCCTGTTCATCGAGACAAAAGCTAACCACGGAGGGGCCGAGTTTGTCAGTGACAATTCGAGAAGCGAATAAGGAAATATAGCAGAGAACTAGAAGTTACCTGAACGTCGAGTTGAATGCCGGAGAACAGCAGTTGCAGGCCCATCGACTGTACATTGCCACTGAGCACAATAGAAACCCTCAACACTGAGAAATTACCATAAAATTGCAGCGCCATTGGCTGAGACAATCAATAACGCAGAAGGATAACCAGTCGACAGAGTAACCCATGGGAAAAAGCCAACAAGAAAACCAAGAACAGAGCCATAACTTACCAATGAATGCGTGAACCAGTTATGTAGGCCGAAATACGGTGACAAACCATAAATTTGAGCAAGAAATCCACAGAAAATTAGCTAAGTATCGATAGGTATCGCAGAGATGGAGCCGAACTTGAAACAAGACCGCAAAGCAGTGAAACAACAGAGTAAAATGACAATGAGCGCGAAATGACCAGACAAAAGGGCAACCGGGAGAATTAGGGTTTCAGCAAGCTCGAGGCGGATAGGTGTTACCGCGAGGACGGACGAAGTACCAAGAGGTAGGTGAATAATCACCGTCGCATTCATTATCGAATCGAGCCCAAAAGATTAACAATCAACCATAATCAATAACCAAAATCTGAAAGTACCGTGAGGGAGTGAGCTGGCGAGGGGCCGTGTGGACGGGCCACATCAGAGAGAGTATGTTTAGGGGTGAGATAAAGAGACAAAGAAAGAGAGAAAGTGATATGGGGGGAGAGAAAGAGAGAGGGAGGGATATAGTAACATAGTTTGAGAGAGAGAGAGAGAGAGAGAGAGAGAGAGGAAGAGAAAGGATTGGAAGGAAGAGAGGGAGATAGAGTGATCGGGGAGATGGAGAGAAGGAGGTGAGAGAGAGAGGAAGGGAGGGAGAGGGGACAACAGAGAGAGAAGGAGAGAGGGAGAGAGAGAGAGAGAGAGATGGATTTGGAGGGGGAGAGAGAGGGAGTGACAAGGGAGAGATGGATAGAGAGGAGAGGAGGGAAGCGAGAGAAGAGGAGGGGAGAGATATAGGGAGCAAAGGGCAAGAGAGAGAGGGAGCCACATAGATGGAGGGGTGAGAGAGAAGGGGAGAGGGAGGGAGATAGTGAGTGAGAGAGAGAGAGAGAGAGAGAAGGGGAGAGGGAGAGAGAGAGAGAGAGAGAGAGTGATGGGGGGGAGAGACAAATGGAGGTGGGAGAGGTAAGGAGAGATAGGACTAAGAGAGAGAAGGAGAGAGAGATGGATTTGGAGGGGGAGAGAGAGGGAAGGAAGAAGAAAGTCATAGAGGGAGAAATGTAGAGAGAGAGAGAGAGAGAGAGAGAGAGAGAGAGAAGGGAGTGATGGAGAGAGAGTGAGGGAGAGAGGAGAGTGGGGGGAAGAGAGAGAGAAGGAGAGACAAGGAAGGAGAGAAGGGGAAGAGAGAGAGGTAGAGAGGAAGAGGGAGGGAGAGAGAGAGATATAGATATGGAGAGAGAGTGTGTACGTTTGGGGTGTGAGATAGAGAGAGGGCATACGAAAGAGAAACATAGATATGAATATAGATATTATATAGTAATATATAACTAGCCTAGATCCATCTTAACCCAGATCTATCAATCACCGAGAGGGATCAAATATCTCGAGGTGCAAACCTTTCCTCAAGTTCTTCACTCAAAAAATAGGTTTGCATCTCGTGAGATTGGATCCCTCTCGACACTTGATAGATCTGGGTTAAGATGGATCTAGGTTGGTTTTATTTAATTTTGTATTGTATTTGTAACAACCTCCGAGGTAAATGTGCATAAAAAAAACATAATAGGAACAAAAATACAATAAACATATCAGCCATCAAAATCCATATATACATCAGTACTTTTGCACATGAAAATCAAGGGAATAATTCTTTTTCATTAATAAATGCAATGAACCAACTAGAGATGGGACTACCACGTTCCACCCGACGATAGATTGGCTGAGCCAAGTCTCTCTTCAGCCAATCACCCCCGTGACATATTTCAAGCATGAATGTGGGATCTCATAGAACACATTAATCAAATCTCATCCAGGGCTTCTAGAGGCCACCCACCTGAACCCATTAAACAGTGATTCCACCTCACGGTCGGACATCACCAAAAACCATCATCAGGTTGGTCTCCATCCAAGCCTTCCAAAGCATTTGTCCAACCAAGGCTTCTAGAACTAGTAACTCAATCCACAACTTATGCAGGGCTTCCAGAGTGTTTGTCCAACCAAGGATTCCAGGACTAGTAACTCAACACACCAAGGGCTTCCAGAGCATTTGTCCAACTAGGGCTTCCAAGACTAGTAACTCAACTCAAGCTGTTATAGGGCTTCCAGAGCGTTTTTTCAACCAGGGCTTCCAGGACTAGTAACTCAACCCAAGCTATGGGAAAATGAGAAACAACCAAAACAAAGCAATGATAGTAAACCCACAATCACCATGGCTATCCAGGAAATGGCAAGGCTAGGCAATTGACTGTCAATCCCGGCCATCCTCCATGCCAATGATAGATCATAACCAAGAAACCACATGCATGTGCCATGCATGCCAAAACTAGTGAAGAAATCATACATGCAACTCGGTACTTGAAAGAAAATTTGATGTAGCTGCTAATGTTAATGCCTTCTTGCATTTTCCTGCTCTTCCTTTACCTTCTTGCTCCAGGAATCCAAGTATGTCACACCCTCCAAGAGTGCTCCAAGAAAACTCTAAGTAACCAAGAGTATGAGAGAGAGAGAGATAGAATAATGAGAGAGATCCAAAACTGAATTCACCAAGTCTTGCCTACTGATCCTCATAAGCCTTTTTATTAATGAGGCCTCTATTTTCTTCATTTTCCATTATTTTCCTTCAATTTCCTCCTCACATGCAAAATGTGACCTTTCACCTTACTTTTATCCTAATTTACATTATTTTCATAAATAAATGTGCCAAAATACCTTTTTGCCTCTTTAATGCCTTAGCCATTGCCTTTGCCAATTTCCTTAACCATAAACAACCAAATGAACACCCCCTAGGATGTCCTACCCACCATTCAGCTTGGAATACGTGTCCCATCATCCGTGGTATTTATATATTTTTACATAGAATTTTCGTCAGGGTTGTTACAGAACCCTCCCCCTTGGGGGAACATTGTCCTCGGTGTTCAATGACACCTATAACCAAAATAATTTTGAAAACAATTTATAACACAACTCGTTGCAGTATTTACAATGAAATATCTGCTCAAAATCAAAACATCATGACAACATGACAACATACCGCATACTGGAGCTTTTTAACATAGCTCATTATGGTATTTACAATAACCACATATACATATACACATATGTACATTTTCTCAACCAAAAAATAATATAATATGATGCTGCAACAAGGGAATCTAGAGGCCCATGGGGCTTTGGATTGACGGTGAATGGGTGCGCTGTTAAGGTACTCCTTGCGATAGGTCACCGGTTCAAATCCCTCGTGGGTACTTAGGTTAGTCTTAACGTAGAAAAAAAAAAACAAGGGAATCTAGAGGCTCACACCTCCACCCTCAAAGTAATATTAGGATCCATCTCGTTCCCAGGAAGTCCAGAATCCACTGCAAATTCAAATCTGCATCCAATGTCCAACATTATAATCCTGCGCCACTTATCCTCTCAGCGAATAGTTACCAGCTCATTATTTCAGGGCGCACTCCCAATGTGCATTTGATTCCATATGGCAATGCTAATGACAAAAAAAAATCCATCTCTCACCTTCCCTTCTCTGCTACACATTCCCTCGAGAATTCGGTCACCCCTTCCATGTAGTCACTCACCTTCCAAGTTCTGCTAGCACCCCCATCTCGGGAAACCCATCCCTTGGCAAGGGTTCCTTGCAATAGAAGATACAAAAGCCAAGGCATATACGTGCCTCAACACATCATACTGGTCATAGCATGCTCATGGAAATCAATGGACACTATTGGGTACCAGTGTCCCACAATGGGTCTGTTCCTGAACTGCTTTACCAGCATACTGCTACCTGTTTCAATTCCTTTGTTCTTGCTAACTCTTGTAGTCGATTTCAACCACCCAACTGGGCTTGTTCATTCTTCCTGTACCAAGAACATAACTTCCATTAGATTCAAAATAAATTGAAATAACTTCAAATCATACCTCATTGGTAGTTCTTCAATAAGGTACACTTGGAATCTTGTTTGCTTCCTATCACAAGAAGTTAACTAGCATCTTTGACCAAATCAACATGTATAAATATATCACATCAGCTTAGCTCAAAACATAACCATCATAGATCAAAATCATAAATCACATGTAACCATCATAAATCCTAATCATAGATCACATATAATCATCATATACCATAGTCATAAATCACATGCATTATAAAATTGAATTAAAATGATGATACTTATCCTTTCCTCAATCCTTAGCTTCTACCTTTGTCCTTGTTCCATACGCACTTCGGATCGGTTGCTACACTCAACAAACACCCAGTGCCTTCTCCTTAACCATGTGCATAGATACATAGTGTGCATCACACACATACAACCACACGACATACCACACCATGCAATACATGCATCTACACCTGACATACAACACCTACACCTACACCCAGTGTACAACACAGTGCATCCCTTTATACCCGATGTGGAATACCACCCAATATATGTACCTACACAGAGTACAACACAACAAGTACACACATTGCAATACCACGACTGCATGATACACATACATAACACTGCATGCCCATAACACAACATCAACGTTATGCACACAATACCACACATACACCAGTGCCATATGTACAACATGTACACAGTACCACTTATACACTGCACCACCTGCACAACATCACATGTACATGGCACCACCTGCATAATCTGTACACAACACCACATGTAAACTATACCACTATACAATGTGTACATAGCATCATCTATACACAGCACTGCATATCCAACATGTACATAGCACCATATGCACACACGTCGCACATACATCATGAAGACAATACAATATGTATACAACACCCCATATGCAATATTCACACAGCCCTATTTGTACCATCTTGTACATAACATTGCATAAATAACATGTACACATGCTATGTATACACAACACCACAAGTGCACACATCATAGATGCAACATGTACAACATATACAACGTATGCTCAACAATAGTACCACACATCCAAAACCACATTGTCCTTACCAAGAAACCTTGCTTCTAGTATCTCATCTATTCTTATTCTAGCATGCCCCAGACCACATTGCTTTCACTTTATTGATGTATCCTTCAACATTACTTGTCATAACATAAGCATAGGCATAATACAAGTATACAATACCAAATCATATCCACATGATATTGACCTCATGTATATGTCGTGACTACCTTTCCCAATTGATTCCTCATAGACTAGGAACCTCTTCATGTCGTTCTCCTGCATAAACAAACATTCCTCCACAAGAATGGTCCTTGACAACCCTATTAGATATTAGCATAGATACATGGATACATACATACATGTATAAATGTTAGCATAAAACAATCATGATCATGTCAAACAACAACATACATACATGCATATATAATCCATTAGCATAAAACATTCATGGTCATGTCAGACAATGACACTCATACATATATATTTTGTATATGTGTATAAACATAACAAAATCATGATGATAACATAATTACCAGATAGCATAAGGTCTAGGTTAAGAGAACTTCCTTATTTATGCAACACATGCGCAACATTGAGAACAACATTTTCCAACATAGCCAAGGCCTAGGGCACCTCAAATTCATTTAATTTACCTTTTCTGGTTACATTTCTTATGTCTGCACTGCTACTGTCCATTTACCACAATGGACCCAGCCAGTCCAACCAACTGTCATAGTCTTACCTTCCGATGCGCTTACTCATGCATAGAGCTTCATGTAGGTCTTATATAATTGGTTGGGAACCCCACATCTCTCCCGATTTCCATCAAATTTTCTCTTTCCCAACCAATTCCCAAGACTCAAAACACAAAAGGAAAGACAATAAAAAACAATAAGAAGACCATAAAAATATATAATAACATGACTCTGCAAACAAAGTGGTATGGCCATACACTAGACATAAACAAAGCCATAAATCAAGCTCAACAATTCATAAAAGACCAAAAGCACGAGACTAACAACAAACACCATGACTCAATCCCCATGGTTCCCAGGGAAAGCTCAACCCGAGCCTTCTTCAAGATTTCAAGGCAACCTCTCTTGGCATGCAACTCCCTGCATCATGCTTTCACATGTCAACCACATGTTTCAAATATCAAGACAATCATATTTATCAATTTGAAATCAACTTTAACAAACAATCATGTCATAATCCATAGTCATTAGACATAATGCTACAACTATCAACTACTTTTAAGTACATATCAACTGTCTCAACACATACATGTTAGTACAATCATCTTAAAACAAGATCGTTGGAACACATACTCATATTAAGCAATTCATAAATCATTAAACCACTTGCAAACATACCATGTTAAATAAATCAACTAGGCACCCAACACTCAAACACTGAATAGACCTCATAATCAAACAACCAATTACCAAATATACGACATAAGAAAACTCATACCTTAATGTATATCTGGGGAGGCTATCTTATCTACACAATAAGGCTAGGTTAGCATGATACAACTTTACAGCACATCAGCTCAAGCACTCATAAGATCATGATATCCATAACAATATCTAACTAACATGTTCATATTGTAAACTCATACACAATTATCATTCACACATATGCAAAGTCAATCTAGATTAGTATGAAACCATCTCACAAATATGTCGGTTCATACCTGAATATCGCAACCATAATCATCTGCATAGGTCAAAACAGGTTAACACGATACATATAACATCAATATCTTCAACGCAATGAACATAACCATCACGCATGTGACCAATCCAAATTATAACATCAATGTCTCAATGAAATAACCCTAATCATCAAGTTAATATCATATAACAACAATAAGCTATAAATCATGCTCATCAACAACATAAAACCGAATCATCAAGCTAAATGTCATATAACAATCAACAAGTTAACCTATAACATACTCATCAACGACATATAGCATAATCATCATGTTATCTAATATAAAACAACAATATCAATGCATACAACTACACGTTACTATCATTCTTGACTATCTGACACATGTGCATATAACTACACTAATCAACCACAATCTATCATGAATGTAACCATAACATCAAAAGACATGTACATAAACCTAATGTATATTAACCTAATGCATATAAAATCCTTAACTTACATACCTGCATGTCGAACATACAATACCTATATGACGATCTGCTCTTACCACAAAGTCCAATGTTGCAACCTCATTATAATGATCTGCATCTCTTGCTCTATCTCAGCCAACACATTAGCATCATAACATCCAATAGCACCATAATGACCTAAATTGCATGAAATGACTTCACAAGGCATGTTTTACCTACTATAGATGCATAATCATAACCAATACCATACACGCATAACAATTGCATATACACACATAAAAAATGAGTACCAAGCCATATACACATCATTCTAGCTAGGGTCCAGTCATCAATGCATGACCATATCAAGTACATAAACCATGACCTCATGCATGACAACAACCATTACTCCATTGTACACATTGCCACATGTAACCAACAATATGCATAAGCAATGCCAAATCAACTACACCTACGCATAAACGCATCTAGTCAAACATAAGTGATCAAATCTTGTAATAAACCTACAATATTGATACATGTAATCCAAAATATTCAAGAATGTAACCTAACATATAAGTATGTAAGTAGATATCATGAAATCAACATGTAAGCAACATATAATTCATACACAGTCAATCACATGTTCAAAAAATCAAGACATTGTGTCTATTAATTTGAAATCAGCTTTCGTCAATACTAAAAAATATGAGCATACCCCCTTACTATCCATGGTCCACACTAAGGTAGAAGGAGGAAGCTACTATAATGGTCCGATCTCCAATGTCCAATTATGGAAATGGGATCTAAAAATATCTATTAAATTTAACCATACTTGAAAAGAAATTGATTTTTATTTCTCATACATTTGTATGTCAAGACTAAGTAACAAAAATTGCACTTATTCCACTTGTAATATGAAAATTACTAAGAACATGCCACTTTTCCATTTCCTTACATGCAACTTTTCAAATTCCTTGCATACAAACTTTCAAATTCCCTACATGCAACTCTTCAAATTATTTGCATGCAAATAGGCATATATCAGCTACATCCATATTATCAAACTACAATACTATCCCATCCAAGAAAAAATAACATTTTCTTCAAACAATTACCATACTTCTACATTTTCCACAAACAACTATTATACTATTACATTTGCATGTAAGCATTTATTCAAACATTTTACATGCAAACTAATATAGAAAACTATTTGCATACAAGTAAGAATATATCAACTACAGAAATACTATTACACATCAATACTATCCCCAAACACAAACAACATACACATTGGGGCATTTTATCAAATAGTATGTATGCAATTAATCATTGAACCATTTAAGCATTTCATCAAACACTTTTCATGCAAACTAATAAAGTGAATAATTCAATGCATACATCCTAAACTGTAGTAGTACAAGTTATGGAAACTGAACCATATGATCAGTGAAATTATTCCTGACTATTGTTCAGGTTTCAGTTTATGAGATTTGATAGATGAAAAGTTATAACAAAATACCAACACAATCATATTTGGTGCACAATTCTAGGAGTATCCAGAAAGCTTGATTTACACTAGTCATATCTCCTAAAATATAGCGAATAAATGTCTGAAATTATACCACAATATAAGTGGGATTTCCTCTCATTATGGAAAACCTTTTAGCTCTCGAGAGTTCCCAGAATAAACATTATAACAAATATGTGAGCGTGACCTATTTGAGACCTGATTTTAGGAGCATTTAGAAGGATCGACTCCCTCTGCTCATATCTCCTAAAATATTGCAACCCAATATTGAAATTTCTACCACATAATCATTGGTATTTCCCCTCAACGTGGAAAATTTTCAGCTTCTGAAAGCCCACAGAAGAAAAGTTATTGCAAAAATTCCAACGTGACCTTTTCAAACGTGCATTCAGGAAGGTCATATTCCTTAGATCATAATTCCTAAAGTATTGTGAACCTTTATCTGAAATTTTTACCACATCATCAGTGGGATTTTCCTTAAATATGGACAAATTTTCAATTTCTAATATGCCACAGAAGAAAAGTTATAACAGATATGACAAAAATTTCTAAAATTTAACCTTTGTTCTTCATTTCACCTATGATAGAGCCCATCCAGTCCCAAGTGTTTGAACCATTCTCTGATACCACTCTATAACAACCCCGGAGGTAAATGTGCATAAAAAAAAACATAATAGGAACAAAAATACAATAAACATATCAGCCATCAAAATACATATATACATCAGTACATTTGCACATGAAAAATCAAGGGAATGAATTTTTTTTCATTAATAAATGCAATGAACCAACCGGAGATGGGACTACCACGTTCCACCCGACCATAGATTGGCTGAGCCAAGTCTCTCTTCAGCCAATCACCCCCATGCCATATTCCAAGCATGAATGTGGGATCTCATAGAACACATCAATCAAAACTCATCCAGGGCTTCCAGAGGCCACCCACCTCAACCCATCACACAGTGATTCCACCTCATGGTCAGACATCACCAAAAACCATCATTGGATTGGTCTCCATCTAAGCCTTCCAGGGCTTCCAGAGCATTTGTCCAACCAAGGCTTCCAGAACTAGTAACTCAACCCACAACTTATACAGGGCTTCCAAAGCATTTGTCCAATCAAGGCTTCCAGGACTAGTAACTCAACCCGCCAAAGGCTTCTAGAGCGTTTGTCCAACCAGGGCTTCTAGGACTAGTAACTCAACCCAAGTTGTTACAGGGCTTCCAGGACTAGTAACTCAACCCAAGCTATGGAAAAATCAGAACCAACCAAAACAAAGTAATGAAAGTAAACCCATAATCACCATGGCTATCTAGGAAATTGCAAGGCTAGGCAATCCACTATCAATCCCAACCATCCTCTATGCCAATGATAGATCATAACCAAGAAACCACATGCATGTTCCATACATGCCAAAACTAGTGAAGAAATCATACATGCAACTCGGTATCTACAAGAAAATATGATGTAGATGTTGATGTTGATGCCTTCTTGCACTTTCTTGCTCTTCCTTAGCCTTCTTGCTCCAAGAATCCAAGTATGCCACACACTCCAAGAGTGCTCCAAGAAAACTCTAAGTAACCAAGAGTATGAGAGAGAGAGAGAATAATGGGAGAGCTCCAAAACTGAACTCACCAAGTCTTACCCATTGATCCTCATAAGCCATTTTATTAATGAGGCCTCTATTTTCTTCATTTTCCTTCAATTTCCTCCTCACATGGAAAATGTGACCTTTCACCTTCCTTTTCTCCTAATTTCCATTATTTTCATAAATAAATGTGCCAAAATACCTTTTTGCCTCTTTAATTCCCTAACCATTACCTTTGCCAATTTCCTTAGCCATAAACAACCAAATGAACACCCCCTAGGATGTCCTACCCATCATTCAGCTTGGAATACGTGTCCTACCATCCGTGGTATTGATATAGTTTTACATGGATTTTTCAATATTGTTGTTACAATATTGATATCCTTAAAATAATACTATGATTAGATTGGATTTAAAAAACTTATTGTAGTTGTTTAAACAATTGGACTATTTTCTTTATAAGAAAGAAGAACAATTTCATTGTAGGATAGTGTTATTGTATATGAGGAATGATGTTCAAGAGATAAAAGACTAAATGGTCTTATTGAATTCCCTCTATATGATTCCTATATAGATTGTAATTACATGGTCCAATTGAATTCTCTCCATATGATTCATATATATAGAGTGTAAGTGGTATTATTAATTCTCCTCCGTAACATTTTTATATAAATTGTCATATTTGAGAATCAATGCCATGGTAGAGAATATCCATGGTAAATCGTGTCAAAATAATGGAGAAAACTAGAATATTTTCCTACTATTAGAACTTGTTATGTTTTTGTTTAGACTAACTACCTAATTAGTACTTGTTAGTTTCCAAATCCTATATTTTAGGAATTTGGTCAACTAAGTTGTAATATTATATATTTATGTGATAGTTGGCTTGATGAATGCAAGTGTGAGTGGTGCACTCCCCTACGTGACCAATTATCTCACTAGTGAGCTACAACTCTTCTTCCAATAATTTGTCTTCCATATTTTCCAAGTTGGTATAAAAGTTGAGGGTGCCAGAATAAAGGGCGTGATTGTTGTGCTACATGAGGCCGAAGTTGAGTTTGTGAAAGAGCCATGTTTGGTGTCACTACAGGTCGTGTTTGGTGTCATTATTGTGGGCCATGCTTTTTGTAGTGAGTAATTGCACAATTTGTGCAGGATGAATCCTGGATTAAAATGCTCAAACCTATTGTTGACTTGAGGGGTATGACCCAGGTTCATCGTTAATTAGCCAAACAAATCCCTACACTACTGGCTCTTTTGGCATCAACCCGTAGAGTGTGGACCAAAGTCTCACCCAAAGTAGTATGGGGGATGCTGGAACCAAGTTTCCGCACCCTTGAGATGGTTGTGATGTCATTTTATCTCTTCTATCCCTGCCTTCGTGCAGGTGATCTTGCTCTAGGGCTTGTAAGACAAACCCTTTGTTCCAGATTTCAATACCTTCATGAAAGTACATGATCGACCTTCGCGCAACTTTAATCTGTGGCTTAGGTACTTTCGCGCTGCTATAAGCAGCGTGTCATGTAGATTCCTCTATTATCCTAAGTGATTCACTTAGCTTGTCAAATACTTAATGTTATCACCACGTAAACAGATGTTCTTACTTGCGTTCACTTGACCAACACATTTACATACATTCATGCATCATATAAGCATTATAAGTGAAATTCATACCCGACATAAGAAGATGCATAAACAAGAAATAAAGACGCATAAATTGTAGAATACTTCTCTTTATTGATAATTCCGAATAGCTACAGACTCGACCCACCCTGTGCACTCAGCTGAAGGGGTCCGCGCACTTATCTGCAGACTTCTACCCTAGGCGTCTGCGCACTCAGCTGATAAGCCTCAACCTATGCTACGACCCAACTTAGACTTCTACCTCAAAGCCATCTCTCATACATCATATCTTTATGTGTCTATCTTCTATTCCTTTTTTCAAACTACTTAGATCTTAGCTCTATTTGTACAATCCCATGGTCTGCAGACCATGGGTAGATATTTTACAACCGACATTACATTTCCAAAATAAGGGCGGACAACCCTATGACTCTTTAACACCCATGCACTCTACAATCACAAAATGCGGGGTATTTACACTTGGATTACACAATTTGACCAAAATATGGGCTTTTAGCTCCAAAACTACCGTTGGGGGATCCCGCGTCCAACAGGCTCCCAACACAAACATCGTGACTCGCCGTCGAGTCACTTTGTAGGTGTGGACATCTTAGCGCGGAGACCTCGCAGCTCTTTTTGGATGACCGCAACCTCCGCAACGCACTGAGCGACCGCTTGCTGGATTTTTCCCACTCTCTGCTCGGTGACTGCAATTGAACTGCCACCCTAAATCTTCTGCTGAGTTCCCTGCAGTGCCGCAAGCTTTCCTTCCATGGAAGTTGTGATTGTATATGCCTTGTCTATCCATGGTTGTAGGTGCTCTTTTAGGACCGTTTCTTTGTGCCAAGCGACATCCACTTGTTCCTTAAGCGCCTTTGCCTCTTTCATCCGTGCGAGCCTCTGTGTAAGGGAGACCGTCTGCGCGGTCCCTTTTACCTCATCATATCTTTGTTGTAGCTCGTGCGCCTCTGTCTCCAGGCACTCTACATTCGGTTCCACCTGTAAGGTGGTCAAGACCTCGAATGACTGTTCAAAAAGTCGCGTGTAGTATGCTACTGCACTGTCGACCGCCACTATTGTTGTTGTAACAGTGGTGGCACGTTGTTCCCTAACTTCCGGAGGAGTTGAATGCTGAGCCTTGAACTAAAATTCTATAATTTGCAAGTTCACCTCTAGGTGAATCTTGGCCATCTCTGTTCGAGCGTCGCGCATCCCTGTGGCCAACTTGTGGACGCATGCCTCAATTGGTTCTTCTGCCTGAATGTCTAACTCCAGGACCATTTGAGAGGCTTCCTCCACTACCTGCATGATTTGCTTATTTTGTTAAACTTCCTCATTGTGATGCAGGCCCAACTACTCGATATTGATGAGTTGCTTACTCATCACCTGCAGAGCGTGACTCTCCTGGGCCCTAAGTTCCACGATTGCTCCATCCTGCAAGAGGTGGTGGGTCTCCCAAGGGAGGGAAGCCATATTCAATCCCACCCCTTTCAGGCTGTTGACCGGGGGCTTGTCGGCTTCATTTTCTGTAGTAAGTGCCCCATCTGGTGGAAGTATTGCATTGGTCACCCTTGTGCGCAACATCTCTGCGACAGCTGAAGTGCCGATCACGAGGCTGGTGGAGACTGTGCCAGCTTGTGGTGTGTGAGCCTCCAACTCTTGTAGCTCTGTCCGGAGATCCCCTAATACCAATTTTTGCTTCTCTTTAAACTGTTGGAGGGCCTTCATGGTGACATCCCTCACCATTTCTCCAATATTGTGCAAATCCCCCTAAGTGAGGGTGATTAGGTCCAAGGATGTCTTTGAAGCCTTGGTTTTCTTTCGTGACACTACCTTCTATTGCAGTCGCTAACGCTTGAGTTGGGTGGACGTCGTTTGCGGGTTTGCGCCACCTTGTTCTATCGGCTCCTCTGTTTCTGCCTCATCCCTAGGTGAAGGTGACTTCCATACTTCGCACTCTTATCCTCCTATCTCCTACTGTGCTGCCAATTTCGTGGCGTCGTGCGTTGTGTGGATCTTAGCCTCCGCTTCTGCTTTTCTGCGCTTCTTAACTAGCTGTTCCATTATGAGCTTTGTTTCTTCCTTCTAACACTTCATGGTGGACTTGTCCATTTCCATTACAGAGCTTGTTGTAGCGCGCCACTCTGGCAACCAAGACTCGAGGATTGCAAAGATAACATCATCTGTTGACATTAACCATATTAGATTCATAACAAACAAACGAGATTGGAATACCTTTGTCCGCAAGCCATTTCTGAAATTTGGTGCATTCCTTCTTCATGTGTCCCTTCTTTTTACAGAAGAAACTCTTGGAATCCTTCTTGATATCGGCTTGGGGAGGTACTTTACCTTTCGCTTTCCAATTGGCTTGAGATTTTCCCTTTCCACGCATTGCCAGCATTGCACTTTCTCCTAGTTCCGTCACCAGTCTCCCTTCCTCTTGAACACACATGGTCATGAGTTCATTAATTGACCATTTATCCTTATGCGTTGTATGGGATTTTGAAGGGTCCGCATTGGTGCGGAAGGGTGTTCAAGATGTAGTGCACCAGGAGGAACTCCGATATTTCAACCTCGAGTTTCTTCAATTGAGCCACAGTGTCCCTCATTTGCATGATATTCTCGCGTACACCTTTCACACTAGTGAGCCTTAGGGATGAGAACTTCATGATTAGGGTGCTTGTTAGTGCCTTGTCTGAAGTGACGAATTGATCATAAATGGCTTTCAGCAAGTCTCGGACCTTTTCATGCTGATCAACGAAACCACGAATACTAGCTGAAATTTTAGTCTTAATGAACATCGTGCTTAGGCAATTAGATCGCTCCCATAATTCATAAAGCGTGATGTCCACTGCATTGCTGGTATTAGTGAGTGTCGGTGATTCATCTTTCCTAATAGCATAGTCTATTTCCATCCACCCCAAATGAATGAAAACTCTCTCCTTCCAGAACTTATAGCTATCTCCCTTAATTTCAGGGATATCACAACGAATTTCAGAGAAATTTGCAGGTTGTACAACTGCATAGAATTAAAGATCACATGCTTATGTTAAATTTGAGGCCTAAATAAAATTTCATGCTTTACCAATGTAAATCATGCTTAAAATTGAATCTAATGACATAAAAATTGTCTGTGGACTAAATTTTCAATTCAAGCAGATTCAACTATTCTTTATGATAGAATTTATCAAATTATTCACTTAATTCATAATTCTAAGGGGTATATTATGATTATAATTTGATATAAATTATATCTTAGATTTGGACTTTATGATAAAACTATTAATTCATAATTACTGTGGGTAAGTTATGAATAATTTAATAATAAAAATTCATGTGGGATAAAATTTATTATATTTAGTATAATTAATTACAATTAATATCTAAATATTCTTTATGTGATCCTAATCAATCATAATATATAATATTATTTAATTAGAGATGTTGTGGCTATTCTCTAATCAATTAAAAATTATATAGATTACTCAAACATTATTTATTATAAATTGTATAAACAAAACTATACATAGTACTTCACATTGCATGCTATGTGAAATGGCGTATACACAGTTTAATATGAAGCAATTAAAAAAAAATGGAAAGCGGAAACACTCACTGCACTGACGAAGCACTTAAAATTAATTTATAAGATTATAAACAAATCTTAACCAGAGTCAAAAAACAATGTTTTGTGAAAGGAATAAGTCAAAATGACATCTTAAATAAACTCCATATTCTTGTTTCTTGCAAAAAAACAAAACAAAAAAAACTTCGGCTCAAAGTAAAGTGTAAAGGTAAGCATGAATATAACTAGAACTGTAAGTGACAGAGTACAAGTAAAAAAACTGCCATAAATATCAACACTACTGTAAACAACGGCAATAATTCCTTGCAAAATAAAATAAAATTAAAGCACTGCTTCATGCAAATTAATTATGAGCACAGTTATAAATTTGCACAGCAATTACACCAAGGCAGAGATAAACCTGGCTCTACTACCAAATGAAACCAAAAACAAAAACAATTCTTTAATATGGAATAAAATACTTAAAAGAATTGAAAACTTTAATACCCAAGAAAAATACCTCCAGCAATTGATGCTACTCACAATCTGTCACTGTTTCTCCCTCTACTATTTATAATCCGAACTCCAAACTTATTTGATGTTGCCCACGCAGAGAATCAAACAGCAAAAATTGGGTCTCATGTCCAAACAGCACATGCTACAATAGTCGAACCCCACTGTACCTCCACGCAGAGACCAAGCATATCCAAAATGGAAATGGTAGGAAGGAACGGTTGGTGAACTAGGCATATGCCACAAACCAACATAAGAATAAATTCTGTGAATAGTGTTTACATGATTAAAACATTGATCTTTACCGTATCAAAAAAGGAGAAAATCGATTTAACACTAGCGCTCTCCTTAATAACTCAAAATACTCTCATCCATATGGCACTTCCAAGCTCTATTCACTCTAACTTGATGGTGTAAAAAAAATTGAAGGGGATTGAGTTAGTGAGCTTGGGGACCAAACAGAAGTATATATAGCCAAGATTCCATCAAGCTTCAGTTGGCTATGTGTCAAGTGTTCCACAGATCATGGTAGAGAATTGTAGAGGGAGTAATGGACCGCTTTAGAAGCTCCCAACAAGAAATTAATTTAACTGCAGTTGATTTCCATAATTTAAGGAAATGTTTGCAGTTGGTTTCCAGAAATTACTGTAGTTGGTTTCCAGAAAGCCATTGAGAGAGGGAGCTTAAAAAAAAAGACCTTTCAAGGCCTTTTCAATGAGTTGCAACAAGTCGGCCTACATGAAAGATCCAGTCAGCCTCATGGAGGCAATTCGTACCCCTAGAAGTCTATATATTAGAGGCATTCGACCTCATTTGAAGCACACATCCAAGGGATACAAAGAAGCCAGAATAAAAGTTTGATATTAAAGAGGAGGAAGTCCTAAGGAAGGAAAAGTTCAAGAAGAAAGTCAGAGTCGAAGTTTCTGGGTCTCTCTCTCTCTCTCTCTCTTAAGTACAACGAAATTCTAAAGTTGCTAGGTAAAAGTTATTGGAGGTTGAAGTTGCTGGAAAGTTGTTGGAGGGTGAATTTGTTGGAAAATTCTTGGAGGTCAAATGTGCTGAAAAGTTGTTGGAGGTCGAATTTGTTGGAAAATTGTTGGAGGTCAAATTCGCTGGAAAGTTGTTGGAGGACGAAGTTGCTGGAGGAAGAAGTTGTTGAAAAGTTGTTGGAGGTCGAAGTTGCGGGAAATTTGTTGGGGTTCGACGTTGCTGGAAAAGTTGCTAGGGTCGAAGTCGCTGGAAAAGTTGTTGGGGGCAAAGTTGTTTGGGTTGAAGTTTTTGCTGGAAG
Source organism: Pinus taeda (assembly GCA_000404065.3). NCBI lineage: Eukaryota > Viridiplantae > Streptophyta > Pinopsida > Pinales > Pinaceae > Pinus > Pinus taeda. The sequence goes on from APFE030714251.1 coordinate 42,060, forward strand.
GTCAAAGTTTATTGTTGTAAGTTGTGTAAGGAAAGTTCATCAAGAAGGAAGGTTGACTTGGCCTTGGAGGGGTCTTTGTCAAGGGCCTTAGGTCTTGGAATTCGTCATTTGAAGATTTTATAAGAAGAGAATAATTCTTTTTGGTTTTCCTCTCAAGATGACAGGTCTTGGCCCTAGCTAGCAACCTACATTTTGTTTCTTCTTGTCTCTTTAATCTTCATTGTTTGATAGTTGTTTGATGATAAAAAACATGTTAGGTCCCTATACTACTAGGGTAACCCCTTATTGTTATTAGTACAACCCCCTTATTATATTGGTGTGTCCATGTAGTCCCCATATTGTTATTATTGTGCCCCATAGAAGCCCACTATTGTTATTATTGTGCCCCTACATTATTATTGTTATGTCGGCTCTGATTATATTATGAACCCTTAGACTCATATATATATATAAAGGAGGTCTTGTCATTTGTATCATCGAAGAATTGTTCATTTTTGTAATGTAAAGGAGGTTGACCCCTCAAAGAGGCTTATTTCTAAGGTGTTCATCTATCTTTTCTATCTTTTTGTGAGCTGGTTCCATAACATTTGGTATCAGATCTTTGGGTTATAGGGTTTCGCTGCTCCAAACAAGTCATCGTGGCATTTGTGCTATAACTTTTTTTATGTGATGTTTCAGAAGCTAAAAAAAAACCCATTTGGGTTGAAATCGTTCTGAACCTCAATTCCGAATTTCAAAGATTTTCACATGATATTTGTGGAGATATTATCTGAGGAAGTTAGCATTTTTGCAAACTCTGAACCAAACAGGTGACCTGGGAAAAATCGTCATAACTTTTGTTTTGAGCATCAGATTGAAATTTCGTAAGAAGGTACAAAAAGCGGATGGACTATAGTTTCTTATGTATATTTTTTAGATCCTGAGGTCAAAACAGTGACACGTGGCACTTCATACAAGTTCACTCTTCTGAAAAGGTATATAATCAGGTCAGCTTGGGAGACTGTGCATAACTCTTTCTTGGAGAATCTAAATTCGATCAGACTAGTGGCATTGAAAAGAGGACACAGAGGGCTACTGCAGGTCACAATTTCAGAAATGGAAGATTCGAAATTACAGAGATACACTAGATGCCATATTGAGCTCCTACAAAGTGAAAAAAGGTGTGTAGATTTTTTTAAAATTTTTGCATAAGCTTGGTTTGAAAAATTAGATTGAAGAAATTCAAAGGGCATAGTGAAGAACTACTATCAATAATTGATGCCCGAAAGAAAGAAAATGGAAACACCTAGTAAGCAACCTGAAAGCTCTAGCATGACTCATGAAGAAGAGGAAGAAATGCAACATGGTATATCAAAACTATGAGACCAAGTGCAACAAATGTCACTCGCACAAAAAGTAACAGAATCTAATATGGATGGTTTAAAGAAAGATGTAGAAGCTAAGATGAATGGTTTACAGAAAGGCATGGAAGCTAAGATGGATGGTTTAAAGAAAGGCGTAGAAGCTAAGATGAATGATGTGGAAGCATTGTTTTGTGATATTTCTATTATCCAACCAGATTGGATAAATGAAGGAAGGGATGAATGGAAGAAGGACAAAGAAGTGTGGCCACTCATTCAAAAGTTACAGAAGATCAGAGTTCAAACAATATTGCCAAAACTTGACGAGGAAGGAAAAATCATATTGGAGCGTGGAGCAGTCACAGAAACAAGAACTCGACAACTACGAAATCAATCGATTTCAGAGTATCTCATCAAGTGGAAGAACTTACCTGCTGAAGATTCCACGGGAGGACAAGAATTTTATACAGAAGCATCAAGAACTACTCAAGCGTTGAGGACAACACTTTTTGAAGGAGAGGGGCATGTTAGGTCCCTATACTACTAGGGTAACCCCTTATTGTTATTAGTACAACCCCCTTATTATATCGGTGTGTCCATTTAGTCCCCATATTGTTATTATTGTGCCCCATAGAAGCCCACTATTGTTATTATTGTGCCCTTACATTATTATTGTTATGTCGGCTCTGAT
>APFE030714256.1:48083-89818 GCA_000404065.3 Pinus taeda
TGAGGGATATGATAGAAGACAAAAAGGTGTTGCTAGTAAAGGTGGACACTTTGAAGAATACTGCAGATGCATTAACAAAATCTGTGAGCTCTGAGAAGTTCTCTTGGTGTAGAGAAACAATGGGTGTTTCAGGGCTGGAAAAATGACTAAACTCTCCTGTGGCCCCCTGTGGAAAGAAAACAACAAGTGGGAGATTGTTGGGTTGTGTTATGTTCTTTCCACATAGTGAACAGGGGGTTTGAGGGGTACCTGTAACCCCACTTTATGGGGTCTGGGGTAGCGCCTTGGAAGATTTTGGTTTTGGACCCTATGTTAGGTTGGGCGGACGCACCTATGGTTTTGTGCATGATTTTTGCACATATTTTTTGGACGTGATGGTTTTCGGTCCATGGTTTTGGACGTGATGGTTTTTTGGTCAATGGTATTGGATGCTTTAGCATGTATAAATATGTATTGTAACATTGAAAGGAACATAATGAAAAATCAAGCTAGTAGTCCCAGTTTTGGGATCCAGTGGGAAATCTCTGTGTATATGTGTTTTATGTGTTATGCTCTCACATTTTTATTTTTTCCTGTGATTTAGAATTCGTATGCAGGTAATTTCTGTATGGGGTTAAAAACTACAATTATGTCAGACAGTTGTCCAATGACATTAATGGTAGGGACATCTCTTTTTCGCTTCCTTGGCTGCTTGAAACAATTCTCCTTAATCAACTTGTTGTAAATAGGTACATCCTTGATGGCTTGGAGAAGTGGAATCTTGACACATAGGTTTTTCAATTCTCCCAGAAGTTCAGTCTCTTCTGGGGTAGGCTGGAGTGGTTGAGTTATTCTCTCAGGAAAGGGTGGATTTACTTTAAGAATGATTTCCTCTCTTTCTTCCTCAACCTCCCCAGGTGGAGGTGGAGGTTGGTTATCTGGGAGAACTCTCCCAGATCTTAGGTTAATTTCTTGGATCTCCATTGCATAAGATGAATAATGATGTCTCTCTACTATATACTTGTTGTGCCTATTTGTTGTTTGGGTTCAGATTGGTTGGGCAGGCATCTGGGGTTGCTTAGGTGGAGCAAAGTGTAATAGCTATGGTTGGGTAGGTGGTGAAGGCAATAAAGCTGGGACATTGTTGTATTGGGGCCTCCACCCCTGGGGTAGTGCATTTCGCTGAGGTTGTGGCGGAGGATATGGTTGAAATGACTGGTTGGCTAGTTGGGAATGAAACTGATATGCAAAGGACCAAGGAGGAGGTGTAGACCAGGAAGGATGAGTAGGGGGTCCCCAAGAAGGTATGGATGTGGTGTGGTTGGGGTTATAATATGCATGGGAAGACCCTTACATGCTCTGCTAGTATGGCCTAGGCCCATGAGGTCTCCTTTGGTTTATGTACAGAGCTTCTCAGTGACCCATTCAGCTACTTGATATACAACTTTAAGTCTAGGAAAAGAAGGGCACTTGTCTATGGAGCGGTTTTCTTCATAGACTGAGTAAATATCAATAGAATTCAGTGGAAATTCATTCCTAGGGTGTCTCTTGGTGCATATAGAATAGAAAATGGCCAAGGCTCTCTCTGCTTCCTCTTGCTTTCTCCTAATGTGCATAGTGTCCATCTATTAGGCAAGGGTTAATAGCATCTCACTCTTGAAATCTTCTAGCATGTTTCCAATTTCACCCTTGATGGATGAGTTGGAAGAGGATGTACTGACCATAGATTTACTTCCCCTACCCCTTTTCCTAGCTACCCTAGAAAGGCTTCTAAAGATAGTCTTCATATCCTCATACGGTAACTAGTATATATCTCCTCCTGCTAAGAAGTTTAGGGTATCCAAAATGTCTTCTATTACTCCTCTAAGTAGGACCAGCTTTAGTGACTAAGGGTCAATTTTGCACCTAGCCCTTTTGTAACTAAGCTGGAATCTTTGTTCATAATCCTCTAGGGATTCATCACTACGTAAGGTCATCCTAAAAATTTCTTCTTTAGTATCCTTAGACCTACAGTAGTATTGGTACTTGTTGTTGAAGGCTTGTTGCATCTGAGCCCAAGTTGTGATGTTATCCCCAGGTAAAAGCATGAACTAGCACAAAGTTGCATCCTTGGGGGTAGATGGAAATAGTTTCAACTTCTTCTCATCATCTGTATAGTCGTAGGTTTAGCATATAACAACAAACTCAAATAGGAAAGTGTTGGGACCTTTTGTGGTTAGGCCATGGAAATGAGGAAGGGAAGAGGGGCTTATATTTTTCATCTTAGTGTCCTTATTGGTTTCCCTGATGGAGAAGGCACCCTAAAATTTCTTTCTATTCCCTCTGTCATTTTTGTTTTTAGCCATTGGCTCGGTAGGAATGGATTCTTCTTCTTTCCCTGTAGGTTCTACAAATATGTATGGTTTCTCACCTAGGGGTTCCTCCAATTCAAAACCATTGAAGAAGAGGGAAGGTTGGCTATTTGATGCAGTGGGGGTATTTGGCAAAAATTTCCCTAAGTTATCCCTATCCTATGAAGCATGAAAGGAAATATTTTTGGTTTTGTTTTGTGATTTTTTCAAACTTTGAAAGCTCTTTGCAAAACTGAAATTGTAGATTTAATGAAAACTATTGGCTGAACGAAAAACTAATTGTTGGATTGAAATCTAACTTGAAGAATTGAAATTGCAAACTAAATTAGAACTATTGACTGAATGAAAAGATTAACTACTTGCTTGAAATATAACTTACAGAATGGAAAGGAAAGTAGAGAATGTGGAATGAAAAGGAAGCAAACTAAATTACTTTTGAAAAAATGAAGCAAATGACAGAATAGTAGAAACAAGAAATAGAAGAAAGAAAGTAGTAATCACATATTACTCAGACACCTCCCTGGAAATGACACAAAAAAGTGATGAGCACCAATATTGTAGCAAGAATGATGCAAATCTTGGGCTACCAGATTTACTTTATCAACTTGAGGTTCATACACACTTGGAGGTGACAGTGTTATATACACAAGTAAAAGTGATGGATCTCCCTTTTGTCACTATTCAGCTGGCGAGACACTACTAGGGTTTTCAAGCCATACTTGTATGGATTCAGAATAATCTTGGTTCCTTGATGAAAGAGATAGGAATCTACTCTAAGAGAGAGTTGATCTATTGCAATAATGAAAAAGACTGAAATTCAATGCTAATGCACAACATTTCCTAATAAACTGCTAAGAGCTATGCCTTCCAATGATGCTAAATTAACATGAACAAAATGCTACTATCCTAAACATGGAAGTTAAAGACATCAAGCACAACTATTATGCATGTAAAGGACTGTGATAAATCTGTTTTGTCTTTTTATGCCTTTCATGAAAAATCAAGTGTGCAAACTAATCTCTTTTGGTAATGTGGCATGTGGTTTAGGTATGCTGATGGATGGTTGGAAGGTTAAGGAGACGGTTGGAAGGTTTGTGAGACCCTTGGGTGACCTTGGGAGGCTTCTTAGAGTTTTTTCCTCAATTCGGCCTCAAAACATGCCACTGCAGGAAAGCCTATAGGATGTACTAGAAACTTATAGGATTCCATGTATTTCCATAGGATATAGTTGTGAGCAAAATGATGGGTGTTGGAGGTGATGGAAGGCTTATGGAAGGTGTTTTATGGGTGGAATGGAGTGAGAAAATACCTAGGATCACTCAGAACCCAAAACCAAGTTTAGGAGATGGTCGGATTCGCTCAAAATGCTTGAGGATATTTCTATGTAAAATGATGAAATTGCTGAAGGTTTTGATGAAAACAAGGAATTCCTATGGGCGGATGAAGTTGGAAGGTGGTTGCTTGTTGTGAGATCCCTGTCTACTTCTGAAGCACCTGCTCTGCATCAAACACGTGTAACTTCAAAAAAATCATGTAAACAAGAAGAATTCTTCTGAGCTAGAAAAACAAAATTTAATGAACTAACTGTCTACCTTGTTCATGAAGAAAGTGTTGAATAACATGGAATCATGGATTAGATCTATTGCAATAATTAAGAGAGAAGAGATGGAAATACAATCCTACTTTGCAAAACTGATCAAATGCTAGTTTAAGTACATCAAACTCTAAATATCATGAAAGAAATGGAAATCAATCTTTTTGGGTTTGATAAGGGTCTTTTCCTCAAATCCTCATCCCAGAAGGAAGAAGTGAGGCCAGGACACTTTTTGATAGCCTTGTGGTGCCTCTTTTTTTCCTTCTAACTTGCTACCGAAGTAAGGCACAAATGGAAGCAAACTAATAAACAATTAATCAAATCTACAATACTTGCAATGAAATACTTCTAGAAATAGTTTAACCATGAATCTATGAAACTAAGCTAAGCATAAAGGTACAATAAGAGGAGCCTTTGCTGCTAGGGTTAGGCCCTAACCCAAGAGTTGTAGCCCTCTAAGTTAACTTAGTATTGAATCATGAAAAAACTCATTCTTATTACCAAAATAGAAAATTACAACAAAAAGTCTTCCACAAGTTTGGAGCTTGAAAATAACTAGTGTTTTTGCAATAAAAATTTGAATCCTAATGAGGCTCTAGGCCTCTCTACTTATACAACTAAAGTCTCCAATGAATTCCTTAAATTTTTGGAGGCTCAGCTCCCAAACTTGAGATGAAATAACTCTTTTTCTATCACTTTCTCAGCTACCTTCTAAGGTTCATGACTTAGCTGCTTGCACTCCGAGATGGTGGGATTAATGGAGGAATATTCAAATGGGGAATGAGTAAATGCAAAGGATTTATATCCTGCAATCTCTCTCCCTTGTCCCATTCAAATTTCAAACCTTATTCTTTGCCAAAATTCCTTGATTTTCTCTTCCAAACCTTCATTCAATGCATATTAGTCCACTAGGCATAATATCTCACTTTAACTCATCTCATTAAACAAAATATAATCAAAACATGTAATAAGTTGTGAGCAAAGTTGGTTTGACTAAGCTAGGTGTTGGGCAGCGGATCCTACCATAACATTTTTTGGGGCTTAAATCTCGAGTTTGGTCAATGTAATGTAAAGACTCCATGAAATGCGAGTGCAGAGCGCGAAAGTCTAGGATGATTCATAGGGTTGCCCACCCTAAAATAATGTCATTTAATGTAAAGTTGTGTCAGCCTACCCATGGTTCGCGGACCATGGGATTGTATAAATAGAGCAAGGCTCTGAGTGTAAAGATATTTTTTTGGAAAGTAAGTAATAGATAGATGCAAACTCATGGTTAGAGGATAGAAGCAGATTTGAAGTGTATTGGGTTGTAGTAGTAGGAAGAGGCTTTGCAGTTGAGTGTGCAGAGGCCTAGTAGAGTCTGCAACTGAGTGCGCGGACCCCTACAGCTGAGTGCACCGGGCAGAGTTGGGTCTGTATTAAACTGAACTTGAAAAGGGTTATTAATAGAGATATGTTTGATTCAGCATATTGTACATCTATTTCATGGATCTATATTTTGATGGTATGCATTAATTGTATCTGTTATTTATATGCTCGCACTTGTATGGATGCTTATTTATGAAAAGTTCTAAGTAATTAGCGAACAAAACCTAATTAAGGAGGACTTGGGTAATTAACATGGGCCAAACTATGGCTAGAGCTGCGTGAAGGCAGTAACACAGGATGCAAGGGGCTCGCTAGTGCGCATAGCCCAGTAAGTGCGAAGGCCGGATCGCATCCCTATCGCTCACTATCAGACATCCCCAGGGTGCAGAAACTTGGTTCCAGCACCCTCCCATACTACTTCGGGTGAGACCTCATTGAAAGGGCCAGTAGTACTAGGATTTTCTTGGCTAAATAACTTCTGAACCTGGGTCAGGCCCCATGTAGCCAATAAATGGTTCTGTTGCCAAGACCAAGATCTACCTAAGGGATGTTTGATGTCATGCCACTAGAATTCAACAAAGAAGGAAATTGAAGAGTGGTTGGACAAGAAGATTCACGAGTTCATGATACAGGAAAATAGAACTTCGCAAGTATCTAAGAAAAGGTGGTTGGATCGCTACATGTATATGGAAATCCATGATATTTTCTTTGCAACTTTTGCTTCTGAACTATATGAGTGGATCGTGAGATAAACCGATAGCCAGGGAAGGTGTAGTCTTGACCAACCGATAGTGTGGACTACGGAATTAGTGCATAGACTAGAGGCATAAAAGATAAGATCGCATGAGCTATGGACCATTGGCTCGACCCGCTTCATCTCCACCACCTCCATCTCCACCCATTCCACCTCCACCACCCCCATAGTTCAGCATGGCGAGCGCGATCAAACTACCCGTATTTAGAGGAGTAGGGAATGAAGATCCAGACCAATTCTGGTTCATGGTAAGAGCAGTATGGGAAGCACAAAGTATCACGGATGACAATATTAAGAAGGATACATTGGTGAGCGCGTTGCAGGATCACGCATTGACATGGTATATCAAGCACTCTAACAACCACCCAAACACAAGGATAGTAGAGATCCAGAATGCGTTGAACAAAGAATTCAGCTAGCCGAAATCAGAGAGATAGTCAATCATCAGATTTAAAGAGATCGCTATGCTTCTAGGCGAGACCCCCTGGCGTCTAGATCAATGACTGAAGAGTATGATTGGCAAGGCCAATATGATGCTAATGGATGCATAGCATTGCGCATGGTTTTTGGCATCCCTGACACCATACTTGAGGATGGCGTTGTCACAACAGAAACTTTCCACCCAGGCTGAAGCATTGTAAATAGCGATGAGGTTGCATGAGACCTCAATACAATACCCTGGGTTGGGAGTTCAACAAATCCAAACACAACTACAGAATGTATGCCTAGAAATGAAAAGTTTGAAGTAGGGTAGGGCATCACAGCCAGAGGCGCGTGAGGAAGTATGGTGCATAAAATGTAAAGTCCAGGGCCATGACAAGAATCACTATCCAGTAATTGTGAACTACTTGGCAGGAGGAGGACCCATGTTATTGAGACCATAGGCACAGGCAGGGTTGAGTGCGACACCCACATTATGGTATGTGATCTACCCGATAGGAGTGAAACACACAATGAACAATTTTCATTTGTTGCAAAAGTATACATAGATAGCCCAGCAACTGTTTTGTAATCTCTGTAGGTCAGTAGGCCACGACGAGCGCACTTGTCAAAGCTACGAGCTAATGATGGATCAAACCCCAGCCTATAGGATGCAGATAGAAATGAAATCCCTTGACCCAACTGCAAGGATGGAACGCGTTGGATTTCAGCGGCGAGGTCAAGGATGAGGAGGAATGGGACCAGGAAGGAGCCATAGATAGTTAATTTGTTACAATTGCAGAGGACCAAGGCACTATGCCCATGATTGTACTAACCCAACGAGGATATCCTATTTGTACTTTGCATAGTTTGATCATGAAACAGTAGATTTTCCTACATTGATCACAAAAATGTGTGAAAAAGGGTTATTTCAGCCTCCTCTGACCCAGAATATCCAAATGATGAGGTCTGAACCACGCGAAGAAGACCCAAATGTGAACATGATGCTCATAAGTGGTGCGACCACGAGGGAGGATAAGGAGAAGCAGCTAGAGGAAGATACATGGGTTCATAAGGATCCCGTGAAGGAACTTGAGTTTTAGAATGCGCAAAGGAGACATTCATGGAACCTAAGAAGAGCTTCACGGAGGCCTCCACTTCAGGTAGTAAGGATCAACCAGAGCCAGGAATGGATCCTTCCATGCTCACTACCTTTTTGGAGACATGCATGAAATTGCTACATGACAACAAGGCAGTTAAGGGACTACAGGAGTTGATCACCAAGTGCGCAGGGTCAGGAGAACCACACGTAGTCTAGAAACTCAGAAAGTATGCATTGCTCACTGAGAGGGAAATGAGATTGACGGTGTTGATTTGTCATCCTAGACCTCGGGTCGGACGCGAATGTGTTATTGAAGTAAACATGGGAACACATGGGTAGGCCCGCATTGCAATGGTCCCCTATTCAATTACGAATGGCGAACCAACAAAATATTTTTCCACTAGGGAGGTTGCAGGGGGTAAGAGTTGATATTGAAGGCGCGAGCACATAGATGGATTTTGAAGTAATAGAGATTGTTGATGACAACAATCCTTATCCCAGGTTGTTAGGAATAGACTGGGCCACTGATATGAATGGATTCATCAAACTGAAGAAGCAGAAGATGATATTTGAAAATAAATCACTACGCATAGTAGTCCTACTAGACCCAACCGAAGGAGTGTGCTACACTGAACCAGTGCGCGACGATGAGCTGGATTGTATTTACCAAATAACGGTGCAAGACCAGGATTGGGTGAATTTGATTGTAGATGGGAGAATCTTGTGGGAGCGTGACAACTCCTGTACTTCGGATTTAGATGAAGAAGTAGAGCATTAGCAAAACTGGTTGCACAAAGTGACAGCGCTGAATTGTAACATGATGATTAGATCACTATGTTGTGTAACGATAGAGGCAAGTGAACTACCAACATATGATGGAGTGACAATAATGGATGAAATCCTGTACAAATTTGAAAGCATATTACTAAAATAGCAACCATACAGTGCGCTGGAATGGGCACTACGCACAACACCTGCACGATGGTGGAGTACACATCAGGAGACCATTGTAAAATAGTGTAGCTGTAGAAGGCGGATGCGCCTATGGTTTGGAAACCCCCAGTGTTGAACAAAATCCGAGTAGCCAGGGCGAAGTAGCTTGTGCGCCCACCTGTGTCGTTGGGTGCAGATGTGTGCTGTGTAGATCACACAAGCACACCCCAGACTAAGGATCGAAAATCGGAACTAGACACAGCAACAGGAAAAGCGACATGCACCACAAACGTTCCACGTAGAAGCATTCAAGAAGGTATGCAAGATCCTAAACAAGGTTCACCAAGCTAGACTAATTGATTGGGACCTGCGCATACTAGCAATCCAATGGGCTTCTAGGGCCATGTACAAGAATCTAAGGGCGAAGACGATTCTGAAGATGACGGGCAGAGTCGAGGTGATAGTTTTGGGAGGAAGGAATCCTCACATAGTTGGAACAATATGCAGGGAGTAGGATAAAAGAATTATGCACTCGTGTGAGGTCGAACATATGCAGATTTAGGAAGCCATTCAACAGGGGAATATTAAGTTTTGCGAACTCAAATATCAGGTACGACTGAGGAAGAAAAGCGTGTAAATGGATGTAGAAATCAAAGAACTAGAAACTGAATTCACGCAAGCATGCCGTGTCAATAAACTATGAATGACAGGACAAGATATGGGCAAAATACTACTACATTAGAATATTTCTGTTGAGAATTTGTGGCTCTGCTACCGTGGCTGCGATCACACATTACTAGAAAAAGTAACTAGGGGAGTGCATCGCATAAGGAAGAATGGTGTTGACTGTCTCGAGGGAAATTAAGGAGTGCCCATGGACTAGGCTAGAAGGTGCATTAAAGCCTCGCATAGGTGGTGCGACCACCTGACTATCCATAGAGAGTACAATCTCAGCACTCCAAGCAGTTGAAAGAGAGTGCGGGATTATAAAAGAGTCTATATGGGAGCGACACGATAAGGAGGTTGTGCGTAGGATTAGTATGTCATTGGGGCCGCACCTGTGCATGGGGGGCTACACTACCATGCGGATAGGTTGGGAAATGACCGTTAATGTCACTGTTCATGACAAGGTGTCCAAGTTAAGACAATGAGGAGCGGGCAGCAGGCAATTAATACACGAAGTGAGAACTAGATTTGGGATGATCTGCCACCAATATCGTATTAATGAGCCAAATGGGGGGGGAACGGTCAAATTTCAAATAAAAAATGCCTATAAATCATAGGTGGTTATCCATCGAACAACCCTTGGTGTCTTGAGAATTCAGTTGGTGCGCTCTCAATTGGGTATGGACCTTACGAACTTAGAGGCTTTGAGAGCGAGATCAGTGTTTGAGACATTACCGAAAGAGATGCAGGACTTCCTCAATAGAGTGATATCAATAGTCAAGGGAGCCACATAGAGCCCTACACCACTGGTTGGGGATGCACCAGAAATTCCTAAACTGCCCCGAACATTGAGGCCCAAAAAGGATCCACAGGCAGCAGGACTAGTGCGCATGTCTCCGCGAAATCCGTGGTTTGGTAAACTATCTATGGAAGACAAGGGCAAGATATTTAATCTTGAGATAGATGATTAGGGGGAGGATCTCCAATCCTTCGTAGAAGAGATTGAACCAGATGAAGAAATGAAGGAAGACATTCAGCTAGTGCGCACAGCAAAAAAACTGCCCAAATATGTCCCCCACGGAGAGGGAAAGAAAAGGTACCCAAGGATTTGGATGTCATTAAGAGTGCACTCGAAACCCCACTCCTCTCAGATGTAATTCTATTTGAGGGTTAAGTCCTGGGCCGCATGCCCATGGTGAAATTTGAAGATTTGGACCTCGTGGATAGTAAAAAATTCCCACATTTGGAGACTAGCCAACTCATGAAACAAAGCATGGAGGGGTCATTTATGGCACTATAGCCTTGGAAATGGTTGTGCAGGGTGGAGGAGGTTAGGCTACTCCACTTAGTATGGATTCCAGACTTTCACCGGGCACCAATCACAATATTTGTCATCAGGCAACTACTTTGCCTAGTGCACGATGGGTACTTGTGGCTGGAGGAGCCTATTCCCATCACGACGGAGCTTATTCATAGGATTTCTTGGGTTCCCCATATAGGAAGGGACCTCACAGAAATAGCTGGAAAAAGTGAAGATTTGGCACTCATAGAGGCCATGAAGAAGAAATACAAATTGGAGAAAAAGCAGAGGGGCTACATCATTACTAGCATTCAAGACAAAGGGGTGCACGTAGCCACCTAGCTCTTGGCAATAAAAGTGATAATAAAATGTCACGGAAATGAGGTACCAACAACAGTCATCGTGCTAGCCAAATAATGCATAGAGGGGGTATAGTTCAATTGGGCGCAGTTCCTCTATGAGGAGTTTCTGACGAACTACAAGGAAGCCCAGGAGAAGGGTAAGACCTTCCACTACCAGTGGTTGCTCTTATCCATCTTGTTGGTTACGGGGGAATTGCCTGAGGACATTCAGTTTCCTCCTCTTGAACAGGACTTGCTAAAGGCAGAAAAATACGCATTGCTTTGGGTGACAAAGGACACCACTTGAATCAACAAGACCAAGATCTTATGAATACTCATGGAGGCAAGCGTCTAGATGTGGATCAATAAAAGGCTGCGCCTATCCCCCACTATGTACGATAGTCTGTAGAGCTTTGCAGACTTAAGGTGGGTATGCATAATGTGTATATGAAGGTGCAGAAGGATCTAGAGTAGAACTGGACCAAACTCCCTTTCATCGCAATTGATGACATTGTTTTAGTGGTGCTCGATTCATGGCCACCTGAATGGCACACCCTGGATCTGGTAGCGCGCGATGAGACAACGATATAAAGATATAAGGATGCTGCTAAGATGTTGGCACAATAGAAGCGGAATGAGCAGTTCGCCAAGGAGGTAAGGGCTTCCCGCAAGGTAGCTGTTAGAATCGGTCTAGTTATCCCTCCGTCAGAGATCAAAGCTCTTTTGCATTTCATGTTTAGGTGTCCCATCCATTTTGATCAGTTGCATTTCGTTAGGCATGCCATGACTCTGATGGATCGGTTTGTGTCATTCATTCCCCTCGTGCTTGGCACTGCTGGTTCAGGTCTATTCATTAAAATAAGTCTTCAAAGGTCATTTACAATCATGTTTAAATTTTTAGGTCTTAGGTCTAGGGTTGAGCCAATTTTGTCTTGAAAAGTCTTAGAAGACCAGCAGGCCAGAGGGATGTCTTCGATAGATCAATAATTTTCATCATTGTACAGCTGAATTAGGACTTCTCTTCAAGACTATGTTTTGAAGATAAGTCGCCACCTCATTTTTGTAAAAATTGTAAAAATTTTCAATTCTTCAATTGTTCAAGTGCAACCTTGATCTCCTTTTCCGAAGGATATCAGAGCTATCCCTGCAAAAAATTATCAGAGAAAATCATTATTTCAACCTATTTTAAGAAAGAAACCAAAAAGGTCAGAGCCTATTAATTTTGAAAAAGTGTCAACAACCAAACATAAGAAAATGGATTTTGGGTTAAGCAAAAATCAACAAGGAGTCTATATGAAGATATTTCTCCTCATTTGCAACCCATTCCACATTCCAAGAGTAGAAAGCATTGTTCTAAGGTGATTTTGTGAGTTTGTGAGCAACTTGGGCCGTTTCCAGGGCGCGCGGCGCATCAGGTCAGCCGCGTGGCGCACCAGTGGCGCACGGCGCATCAGGCAACAATTTCCAGTGTAATTTAACACGCGCGCGGTGCATCAGGAGCGCGCGGCACGTTGGGTGAGGCGTGTGGCGCATAGGAGTTTATGCCTGAACTTTGCCCAGAAACCACTCAAAACACCTCTTCTCACGCATCAAATCACAGGTAGGCTTACATCACGGCTTGTTCTTGGTTTTTGGATGGTTTATGTAAAGAAATTATGCTATATTTTCCATGAAAAACCAAGTGTAAAAATCCTCCTTGTTCATCAATTTGCTGTAAGGATTTAAATGCCAAGTTTGCTGTAGGGTTTTCAAAAATCACTATTGCCAAGGTTTTCCTATTTCCTTTGTTTCCCATCCCCTATTTTCACCAATATTTTTTCCCAATAATTCCTCATAAAACCCTACATTATCCTTCCCCAAAATCCTAATCCCTACCTCATCCCAAAACCCTAATTTCAAGATTTCCCATGCCCCTTCCTTTCCCTAATTTCCTTGTTTTATTTCCATTGTTCCCATTTCCCTAATGCTTTCCCTCTCTTAACAATTTCCTTGTACATTTATGTCCCCTTGGTCACAGCATTTTGAGAAAAAAAAAAGTCTACAGTCATTTTGTACACAATTCTATATCAGCATATATATATTCCAGCTACCTTGTTTTTAAAGAACATGTCAGAGACCGAGTCAGTATATGAGCAGGAGTATGATAGTGACTCTACACTGGCGGTCAATGTGCCTAATGTGCCATGGAGGTATTACAAAGGTGGAAAAAGTGGACAACATGTTAGGGAGGAGCCTACTTCTTTGGCTCAATTGCAAGCTTGCCCACTTGCAATGGATTGTTTTCGGCACCAATCATGTTACCAATATTGTGAGATGATCTCACAAACTCAGCATCATCAGAAATTGGTCTATCTATTTGTCCTTAACCTAAAGGATTGTCATGTAAACCTTGCTGGAGTGGATTTCACCTTGTCACCCGACACTATTGCTCAGGCCACCGGGATACCAAATGTGGGGGAGGAATGGAGTAAACGCCAGATGCTAGACAGATATTACTATGAGCCATATATCAAGCCCGGATATATCAGACACTTGAGCATAACCTTTCCTTTCAGACTCCTGAAAGATGAGTCTGCACCGTTGATGAAACTCATCATTCGGTATTTCAGCTGTGAGGACAGATTCTCACGTCTCTATGCGTACCATGTTCGTTTGTTGATGCATTTCACACGGGTATGTATGATGAACATTTTGTTTTTCATGTGTCAAAACATAGAGAGGATGGTGCCTTTAGTAGAGAGGAAGAGCCCGGCACATCAACATAGGAGCATATATCACTATGCCTTGATCAAAATCATAGTGATGCATCTGTTGGCACAGCAGGGTATTGCTTGGGAGGATTTCATCTCCCGTGATTTATTTTCCATGCTATAGCCTCCTCCAGAGATAGTTCATGATGATGGAGGGCCTTCACAGCAGTTTGACATTCCTGAGACCGAGCATGTTGATGCTCCAGTATATGTGACATATCAGAAAGGCCACAGGGCCTTATTTGCAGCCGCACGATGAGTACTATCTCCACCTGAGGTGGAAGGGGTCTCCTTGACATCATCAGCAGAGCGAGTATTATCTCCACATGATGTGGAAGGGGTCTCGCCTCTGTCTTCAGCACAGGTACAGATTCAGGATAGGGGCAAGAGACCCATGGTTGATGAGGGTGCAGGAGGTTAGGATATGGGTATCGTTGATGTTGATGCTAGCTCGCCTAACTTGGAGCTCAAGGAGATCATCTGAGAGCAAAGGGCCAAGAATGAGTCGCTGAAAAATAAATTTCAGATGGCTAAATGGGTGATCAACTACTTAGAGCAACACAACAAACAGCTGGAAGATGAGCATGAACTTTATGAGCTGCGAAAGATTCGGGAAGACCAGGAATTGGCTCGAAGAAGACCCGATGATTTGACACCTATTGATCGGGAATCAATGCTCATCCAGGTGAACACTCATTTGGAGAAGTTGTTGGTGAAGGAAAATAGGGACAAAGACATGCTTCGCCACATGAAGACTCACTATTGGGCTCTCATGCATGTTTGCAAAGCGAGAATGAAGATCCTCAAGAGGCGTTTGAGCAAAGCGCAAAAACAACGCAAAAGGCCTGATCCGCTTCGATTTTTGGCCGAGGCTTCATTAGTTGAGCATGACACATGATGGAGGGTCTTCACTCCAAATTTGGGCAAATTTGGAGAAAATTTTGTCGTTTCAAAATTTTTGGCTTGCAAAACAGGTTTTTTGGCTCTACGCGTAGCGCGCAGCGTGCGACCCATAAGATGGGGAGGTCCAAATCATAGATGGCTTATATTTTTGGATTTTTCATGATGAAATACACATGCTCAACCATTTCCAAGGCATTTCATCAAGTTTTGGGTGACCAAAAGTCTCAAAAACATCATGAAAATCACCTTTCTGCCACTTTTTGCACCAGCAGGAAGTACTTCTGGGAGAATGCACGTTTGGAGGGTCAAATGGACACCAAATTGGAAAATTATACTTGGGTTAGAAAGTATACATCTAGGGATTTCTAACAAGCCAACCTGAGCTCAATTTGGATGTCGTGAAGTGCCCCAAAAGTAGGTGGAAAGGCACACGACGTACAGGGCTCAGGCGCGCGACGCACAGGGTTTTTTGGCACAGTTTTTGTCCTCAGCACATCAAATGAAACCAGTTTGACCAGTTTTGACTTGTGATGGTATTTTTCACCCTTAATGATGTAATTAATGGAACTTGATGTTGATTTGACACTTATTTACCTATTCTAGATGATTCATTCATAAAATAGCAAAAATGTAATGAATGAATTGGTTTCCTAGCTTATAGAGGCAAGTTGTTTTGACTGCCTAGATTGTAGTGCTTAGTTTAAATTGGTTGAAACAGCTCCTAGGATAATGAGCTCGACCCCTAGAGACAAGGGAATGTGTTGGATTTCCTATATTATCTATTTTCTTAGTCATTTTTAGGGTTGGACTCTTGGGAATAGCTTGACACTATATTTTACATATCTTATCTGCATTTTGGTAAAGGAAAGACTAGGGTTTTGCAACACTATTTGGGATTCATGTGGCTTTATGTGTTGATGGTGTGTTTCTCTCAGTACTTGTAAGTTGTGTATGTCTACCACTTTCTTTATTTAATATTCTGTAATTAAACAAATGAAGTGTTAAGGTAGAATCCATGAACTTGCTATGCTCTGCCTTTAAATTTGTTTAATTCACTATGTTTTCTTCAGTTTAAGGAGAATCCTTGAGACTTCCTTGCTCTCCTTAGCTCCTCACCAATCTGATCTACCCATATCACTTGCTTTAAGGCATCGAGACAATCGCCTATCTTGCCCCAAGTAGACCTCTGCAAAAGCTGTGCCTCATCCCCGCACCCAAATTTGCCTTTCCCTTGAATTCAACAAAACCTTAAAAATCAATTCCAAACTCTTTGTACTTAATACCTAGCCTAAAATTAGTCATCAATTCAGTCATCTCGACCTTGTTGATTATTTTTTGCCGAGATTGACCCGGAGAGAGCCCTCTCCTATCCTCGTAGGGCTAGCTACGAGGTTGAGCATGGTTTGATGTGGCCTTGAATCTTACCTGATTTCAGCCTAAGGTAGATTTGAGCGCTAATAGTAGCAAAGGCTACCGCAAAGTAGACTGAGGCCGCTAAAAAAGTAGTAGCAGCTGGGGCCACCATGACGCAGCAGGAAAGAGGCCTGGACTTGACCACAAGACAGGGGATAGACAACATGGCGGAAGGCACGGACCCAAGCATGACATCTACATAACTTAAACGGTTGCACAGTACGAAATGAACAGGGCCACGGAAGAAGACCAAAGCTTCCAAGCTAGATGGGGAACCTATTACATTGATATAGGGTGACCTATACGACATCAGTGACATGGTTCACGAGGTCACCAGGGAAGCAATCCAGGAAGCAATGATGGAGCAGTATAATGTGTTGGGGGCCCTCAGGATGCAACTCTAGGGACTTCAGGTGTGGCCCCACAAGAAGGAATGGTAGTTTCCTATGATGTTGCTGGTACATCGACAACAGAGCAGCTGTTGCAGGCCAAAATGGCTATCACCGTCGTGCTGCCAAAAGGAGCACTGACAGTAGACAACACGGTGAGCTGGATCAAGGTACTTGGCCTAAACTTGGTTTCCATTCCACGAGATATATTATACCAGCTGCAAGACGGAGCGACAACAAAACTCCACACTAGGAAAGGACGCGCAATGCAAGTGCTCAGTGAATAGTAAATCAACATCAAGCAGCTTAGCCTACAATGCGATGAAGCGTTGCCGCAGAATAAGCAGCTGGAACAGATCATAGAGGAAGAATGTCGTCGTGCCCCAAAGCTAGAAATTGCAATAGACCTACCAATAGGAGTGCGGATCCACAAATTGGCCAGTGGATTCCACGAGGCAAAGGAGGAAGCAACGAGGATCCAGCTAGACCTCAACCTATAGATTGTTGAACTGTGGTTAAAGGCGCAATCGTCCATGCCCCTGGAAGTTTGGTAATGGCACGCTGACACTATCCAAAAGGGGTTGGAGGAAATAGAACAGGCAGTGCAAACCTGTACAACTCTATTCGAAAAATCCTTTGGGGTCCTCACTGCCTTACAGGAGGACCCCACCATACAACACCTGGAAACAGAGGCACGGGAGCTTCAAATGCGATATGACAATGTACGTAGGATGACGTAGACAGTGATCCTGACTTAGTGGCTAGCGAAGCTACAACATGTGAAGGAATTGAAGGAACAAGTGGATGCCACAGGCCAAAAGGAGGTAGTACTTAAAGCACGCTTCTAGCCTTGGATTGATGAGGCCTTCATCATCACTGCCAACATTGAAGGAAAGCTCGCACAAATGAAAGTGATGCAAGCTTTATGACAGGGATTTGCCTCTGACAGTGAGCATTCAGTCGAGTGAGTAGAGTAGATCCAGAAAATGGTACAACCCAAATACTCCGCGAAATGCAGGCGCGGAGCGTGAAAGTTTAGGATGAATCATAGGGTTGTCCTCCCTAAAATAATGTAAAGTTGTGTCGACCTACCCATGGTTCATGAACCATGGGATTATATAAATAGAGCGAGGCTCTAAGTGTAAAGATAGTATTTGGAAGAAAGTGAAGTAATAGATAGATGCAAAGGCATGGTTAGAGGATAGAAGTGGATCTAAAGTGTATTGGGTGGTAGTAGTAGTTAGAGGCTCTGCAGCTGAGTGAGCAGAGGCCTAGTAGAGTCCGCAACTGAGTGCACAGACCCCTGCAGCTGAGTGCGCAAGATGGAGTTAGGTCTGTATTGAACTGAATTTGAGAAGGATTATTAATAAAGCTAAGGTGATTTGGCATATTGTGCATCTATTTCATAGATCTATATTTTGTTGTTATGCATTAATGGTATTTGTTTATTTCTATACACACACTTGTCTAAATGCCTATGTATGAAAACCTCCTAAGTAATTAAGCAAAACGAACCTACTTAAGGAAGACTTGGCTAATTGACACTGGTCGCACTGCGGCTAGAGTTGCGTGAAGGAAATACCACATTACACAAGGAGCTCGCTGGTGTGCGTAACCTAGTAAGCGCCAAGGTTGAATCGCATGCTTATTTCCCCATATCAGACATCCTAAAGGTGTAGAAGCCTAGTTCCAGCACCCTCCCATCCTACCTCAGGTGAGACCTCAGTCCACGCTCCATGAACTGTTGCCGAAAGGGCTAGTAGTACCGGGGTTTGCTTGTCTAAATCACTTCTGAACCTCGGTCAAACCCCATGCAGCCAACAACCAACCAAAACAAAACAATGAAAATAAATCCACAATATTCATGGCTATCCAGGAAATGGAAAGGCTAGGCAATCCATTATCAATCCTGACCATCCTTCATGCCATTGATATATCAAAACTAGCAAACCACATGCATTTTCCATGCATGCCAAAACAAGTGAGGAGAACAAACATACAACTCGATACCTGCAAGCGAATATGATTTTAGTTGTTGCTCCCGATGTCCTCCTGTGTTTTCCTTCTCTTCATTTGCCTTCCTGCTCCAAAAGTCCATGTATGCCACACCTTCCAAGAGTGCTCCAAGAAAAATCTAAGTATCCAAGAGTATGAGAGAGAGAGAGAGAATAATGAGAGAGCTTCTAAACTGAACTGACAAAATGTTACCAACTGATCCTCAAAAGAATTTTTATGAATGAGGCCTCTATTTTCTTCATTTTCCATTATTTTCCTTTATTTTCCTCCTCACATGCAACTTGTGACCTTTCACCTCCTTTTTATCCTAGTTTCCATTATTTTCATAAATAAATGTGCCAAAAATGACACTTGTCTTTTCAAAACCTTAGCCATTTCCTTTGCAAATTTCCTTATTCATTAAACAATCATAAGTGATCCCTATCACTAGGATTTTTCCTAACATTTAGCTTGGAATAACTGTCCCATCAACCGTGGTTATTATTTTTCCTCTTTTGACTTTTTACATGGAATTTTCACCAGGGTTGTTACATCTTCCCTACGTTGTGGGCCTGTAGAACCTCTGTCAAAACTGCCACGGGTTTACTCCTCTCCACCTTGTTTTTGGATAGGAGGCATTCCTACCAATCGAGTGTGAAATCCCCTCCCTCCTCTTTGTCATCAAACTCCTCCCAAACAACCAACCTTTATAACAAAGACTCATCATGCCTGAGCATGCACATGAAGACTATCCTATTGCATTGAAAACCATTGAAGCAGGTAAAAATCACACCAAAGCTCAGTATGACCTAAAATTCTACTCTCGTACCTTTGACAGAGGCAACCTTGTTCTCATCTATGGCCAATCTCATGATGTCTTGGGGCATGGTAAGTTCGAACCATTATGGCTAGATCCTTACATCATTTCTGTTGAAAATCCAATTAAATTAGTATAAAACTTGTAATTCCACATCAAAAGACAACTTGTACAAGTTAACTAAGTTAATTTGACTTAGTTGGTTCAGTTAATTCGAGTTGAGGGTCTCACTTGAGTCATGTAGAGTGTCTCCTATTTTATAGGAGCCCTGATTGAGTTCATTTTGAGTTGTAATGAATTAATTCAGTTTAACTGAGTTAAAGTCAGTTAAAATAGTTCCAATTGATGGAGGAACTAGTAGGAGGTTTAACAGTGGGGTGTTGCTTCATGTGTTCAACTAGTTAATTGATAATTCAGTCATAAATAACACATGCATGTGTTATCTAAGAGCTATCCAATTGAGATTTGAGTTCGAGGGAACTGTATTATCATTTGTATACTCATTCAAATTTTACAGGTGGTGCATGCAGTTAGAGGAAGGCCTATGATGGATTACGCAATTCGAATTGAGGATTTTCACTAATTAATAGAGGTTGATTTCCAAGGAAAAAATGCAAAGAAATAGGGACTTTGGTAAGCATAAAATTGGTTAGGTATTGGCCAAGTCTTGTCTTGGAAGCAATGAGACAGATAGAGATAGTGCAGAGGTTGCTCAGGCTTGAGAAAAGCATTGTAATATTTCTATATTTTATGACTAATGAAAAACATAGATGGCAGGGTTTTTAGCTATGGATTTTCCCCAGGAAATCATTGTGTAATGTGTTGATTGAATTATTTCTCTTGTATGATTCATGACTTCTCGATCAATTAATTGTTTCCGCTAATGAGTAGAGTAGATTCAATTCTTTTGTTTTAGAAAATTACAGGAGAATTTTGAATATACAAGGAATTTCTACATGGTATTAGAGTTGAAATCATATTAGAAGAGAAGAATATGAGTTTTTCGTTGCAGGTGAAATTGAATTTGCAACATCATTTTTAAGAGCCAACAGGATGTCATTCTATGGATTGAGAATCGAGTATTCCCTTGAGGGTAGCGCAAACTACATTTCTTGGAAGGGAAGGATGGAGGAAGTGTTTTAAGACAACAAGCATAGGGATTTCTTAGACAATGGTATTCCTAAGCCTCCAACAACTGATGCTTAAGATCTGGCAAAGTGGAATAAATTTTTGGCAAAGGTGAGGAGTATCATACTAGAAGGAGTTTAAGATCATATTGTCTCGAATCTCCACAACAAGAATACAACATATGCAATGTAGAAATCCTTAATAGACTTTTTTTAGAACAATAATGACAATAGGAAGTTGGCACTAAAGGAAAAACTTTAGAAGATCAAAATGGAGAAGAGTGACACAATACCATAGTACTTGAGCAAGTTCACCCAATGTCAGGATGATCTTGGGAGTGTTAGTATTACAATTTCTAAAAATGATCTGGTCATCCTAGCACTTGTAGGCCTTCCCAAGAGCTGGTAGAACTACCAGGATTTGGTAAATGGGAGGGAGAAATTTCCCTTGGTTGGAAAGCAAAAGAAAGGTGAAGGAAAGAAATCCCAGTCCAAAGAGGATTCCATTCAACACAACAAGAAGAAGGACTTGCCAAAGATTAAATTTTTCACTGTCATTAGATGGGACACTATGCCACAAAGTGTCTACACTAGAAGATTAGCAAGAATCCCTTAGGATGAGTGGTAGGTGAAACTATAACTTCACAATTCAAGTTGGATTTCACCCTCGTTGTATTGATAGTGACATCAGTGATGGGTATTAAGTGGTATATGTATAGTGGACCCTCCTTCCATATGATGGAAAACAAAGAATGT
Organism: Pinus taeda; assembly: GCA_000404065.3. Taxonomy (NCBI): domain Eukaryota; kingdom Viridiplantae; phylum Streptophyta; class Pinopsida; order Pinales; family Pinaceae; genus Pinus; species Pinus taeda. Next base: position 69,042 of record APFE030714256.1, read on the forward strand.
TTTAGTGACTTAGAGGAGAAGCACCTCTAGGTGCACATCAAATTGGGAGATGTTGGAAGTATAGCATGATTGACATCAATACTATTAATTTTCAGAGAGATTATGGTTCTCCTTGCACATTAAAAGATTTTATGTATGTTCCAAGTCTGAAGAAGAACTTATTTTTAGTTTCTATGCTCAAAGATCATGGCTACGATGTGATATTTATCAAAGGAAAGGATTTCCTTTGTCACATAGCCACAGGACAAGTGAAGTGAATTCAGGTTCAGGTGAAGAATCTATCCAAATTTGATGTAGAAGATTGTGCTGCTTTGAGAATGAAAGAAGAGAAGGTGGAGAGCCAAGACATCAATGAATTATGGTACAGGAGACTTGGCCATTTTCATCATGGATCTTTAAATTTCATGCATTGTATTTCTACAAGACTTCCCAATGGTGCACTAGAGCAATGAAATAGATGCAAAGGGTGTACACTAGGGAACTACAATAAGGATAGTTGAATGCAAGTGATTCTTGAAAGAGTTCCCTCAAATGTGTGTGGACCATTCTCGACAGTCTCCATGGCTAAGAATAGGTATTATGTGATATTTGTATATGATTTCTCTTGTAAATGTTGGATATTCTTCATGCAGAAGAAAGACTAGACATTCTCAAAATTTTGCGAATTTAAAGCACTTGTTGAGAAATACATAGGTAGGAAAGTAAAGGCTCTTAGGAGCGATAATGGTAGAGAATATGTGTCAAATGAGTTCAAGAACTTTTGTGCATTAGAAGGAATTCAAGAGGAGTTAATAGCACCCCATAACCCACAACAAAATGGGGTTGCTAAAAGGTAGAACAAAAGTATTGTGGGAGTTGCATGGGAAATATTACATGATAAGGGCCTACTTACACTTGTGGGTTGAAGCATGAAACATGACTGTATATGTGCAAAACATAAGTTCTCATCGGATTCTCGAGATAAGTACACCAGAAGAAGCTTTTTCAGGTAAGAAACCAAATGTGGCACACTTCAAGATATTTGTTTCATCAATTTACTATCATGTTACCAAGGATGCAAGGAAAATGATAGAGCTAACAACTAAGTTGGGCATATTTGTGGGGTATGTTGATACACCTCACAACTATCAGGTGTACCTTCCATCTCACAGGATGACATTTGTTTGTAGAGATGTGAAGTTCAATGAAGAGAAGGCTATGAGATGTTCCAGTGAGAGGGAGCTCTGGTTACATGAAGATGAGGAGCTTTTAGCTCCAAAGGAAGAACCTTAGGATGATGTGGAATAACCATAAGAAGAGAAGAAGAGAGTCGAATCACCCACTCATGCAGAGACATCCAGAGATGGAAGGAAGTGCACCAAATAAGCTGACAGATTGATGCATGATGCTAGAGAGAATGTGGGAGAACCCACATCACAACGTAGGCAAAGGAGGTCACCAAATTGATACACTAGATACATGGCTCTGATGAGTGAGAGTGTAGAGACTGAGCCATCCTCATTTGATGAAGCAATGAAACGACTAGTATGGGTTGATGCCATGGTAAAGGAGTATGACTCCATTATCAGGAACAATGCTTGGGAAGTTTTCCTAAGGCCAGAGGACAAGTCGGTGGTAGGTTCTGGGTGGATCTACAACGTGAAACAAATGACATATGGGAGTGTCGAGAAACATAAGGCTAGATTTGTGGCTAGGTTTTCTCTCAAGTGGAGGGAATTGAAAGGAGGCCTTTACTCTAGTAGAAAGGTACTCTTCAATCAGATCTATTCTATCACTTTTCATCTAGATTGGATGGAAGATACATCATATGGATGTGTCATGCAGAAAGAGTTATTTTTTTGGACAAATCTAACCTCCCTAGGAGTCTAAGACTCTCTAGTGACAAACAAGACAATTAAGAGCAATCCTTCTCTAAACATACATTATTCTATGAGAAACGAAGTGTTTTTCGATCCTACCTCAAATCCAACGCTTGTTGTAGCAGTCCATCCTTGCTGATCCAGATGAGCTCCTCCTTCACTTTAAGACCTGCATACACTAACAAGGCAAACGATTACATAACACCTGAATATTTCATAAAACAAAGCATATTCATCACATAGACCAAGGAGTACATGAATAATTCATTAACAACAAATCATTGAGAAGAATGGACTTATTTGTATTAAGGAAACAAAAAAGGAACCATTACAACCTGAGCCTTGGTGTTGTGCAAGCTCCTCCCAGGGTCCAACAAGAGATTTCCTCTACTTTGACAAGCTCACCCACTCCCAATATGGCAACAAGAAAGGATAGTGATCTCTCCTCACAAGTCAACAATGGAAGTCCTAATTCCAGCAGCATTTACCCTTTGGAATGTTCAGCTTTCAACCTTTCCTCCTCTGGCCCAATGCCTGTATTTATAGTGTTCTAGAGGAAGTTATTCCGTTCCAACATCAATGGGATACTCCCTCTTTTGGATGGGGTAGCTCCTCTCTTGATGGGATAAGTTCCTCTATCATAGGGATGCATGGACCATCTGGAGGCGCTCAATACACGTCAAACACTCTTCTAGAAGGCTCTAGAAGTGACCACAAGTAACTTTTTTAAGATGAAACTCGCGCCTTTTGACCTTTACAGGGGTACGCGCCCATCCTTTGGCTTACAGAGCGTACAAGTACGTAGGTACAATGAGTTTGGGATGCGTACACGCAGGCAAGGTAGAGAGAATCTGCGTACCCAGAGATAAACATGTTTTTTAGTGAGTTTCTCTCTTTTTTGAAGTTTGACATGAAGAGCAGAGGTATTAGGCTTGACAAGGAGGATAATATGACTATTGATGGAGCCATATTAACTGCAGATAGTCATGGTGACAAATTTCAGTGTAACACCAAGGGAGAGGACAAAGGTAATTTTTCATTGGTTGGGAAGGGAAAGAAGGGAAAATGGAAGAAATATCAAACCAAACCAGATTTTAGCCAAGGGGGAAAGAAGAAAAACTTTTCCAAAATAAAATTCTTCAATTGTCATGAATTCAGGAACTCTTCTAAAAAGTGTCTACACAAAAAGTCTAGCACAAAGAACTCAAAAGGAATAGTAGGTGAAGCATTAGCTTCATAGTTTGAGTTATACTTCACCCTAATCACATGCACGACCATCATGGTGATGAGGAGTGTGTGGTGCTTGGACTCAGGTGCCTCGTTTCACATGACATGGTGAAGAGACTTTTTCAGTGACTTGGAGGAGAAATATCTCTAGATGCATATTGAGCTCAAAGATGAAAGAAGTTACAATGCTATCAGGATTGGTAAAGTAACATTTAAGAGGGAGTCATGATCCCCTCTTCATCTCAAAGACATTAGAGGAAATTTTAGCGTAAAAGTCGCGTCCTACAGAAAAATAATAAAATAATAGGAAAATAATAAAATAAGAGTTATGAATTTTGGAGGGAAAATAAGAAAACTACTCTTTTTTATTGTATTTTTGGCTTATCTACTTATAGGTTTGCTCAAATTTCATGTGTATAAACTCATTGGATGCAAATTAAATTATGTATCCGATGAGCACCCATTATGCATACTTTTGAGGATACACACATTGGTAAAAGATGAAGATACATTAAAAAAACATGTTGAATATGTTTTTTAATGTATCTTCAATTTTGATCAATGTGGGTCTTATAAAAAGTATGCATAATGGCTACTTGTTGGATGTAGAATTTAATTCCACATCCAACGAGTGTATACACTTGAAATTTTAGTAAACCTATAAGGATATAAGCCAAAAATATGATTTAAAAAAATAGTTTTTTTAATTTTCCCTCCAAAATATTTACATGTACATATTTTTAAATTTAAAGAATTTTGATTGATTTACATATTATGTACATGAAAATTTCATGAGCACTTTTAGGCTGGAATTTCTTCTAATAATGTCATGTTTGTACCAGGCCTAAAGAAGAACCTCATCTCTATAGCAATTTTGGAAGACTGTGGCTATGATGTGATCTTTAGTAAACAGAAAGCCTTTCTGAGACACATAGCTAATGGGCAGGTGAAGCAGATTAGGGTTCGTGTGAAGAACCTATATAAAATTGAAGTGGAAGCTTGCACTACATTAATCAGTAATGCAAAGAAATTGTAAAGTCGAGATGTTGGTGAAATCTAGTACAAAAGACTTCGTCATTTACACCTTGGCACCCTTAAAATTATGTAGAAAATAACCACCAGCCTTCCTAAAGGATCACTTGAGCAACAATATTTCTGCAAGGGTTGTACATTGGGGAAGTATGTAAAATACACATTCCATGATTGAGAAAACAAAGAAAATACAATCCTAGAGAGCATCCACTCTTATGTTTATGGACCCTTCTTGACAACCTCCATTGCGGTATATAAATACTATGTTATTTTTATTGATTATTTCTCAAGAAAGTGTTGGATCCTCTTCATGTGGAAGAAGGATGATACATTCTCAAAAATTGTAGAACTCAAGGAACTAGTTGATAAAGAGACCAACGAGAAGGTGAAGGCTCTCAGGAGTGGCAATGGAGGTGAATATGTTTTGAATGACTTCAAGGAATTTTGTGCCAAAGAAGGAATTCGAAGAGACTTGGCATCTCCCCACAACCCACAAGAGAATGGGATAATTGAGAGAAAGAGCAAGAGTATTTTTGGAGTCGTGAGTGCTATGCTAAATGACCATGGTCTGCCATTGCATTTATGGGAAGAGGCATGTAACACAACAATCTAATTTCAAAACTAGAGTCCTCATCGGATTCTTGGTATGATTGCATCGAAGGAGGATTTCTTAGTGAGAAATTCAGACCTATCTCATTTCAGAAATTTTGGAGCCTTTGTTTACTACCATGTCTCCATATATTCGAGGAAGAAACTTGAGCCAATAATAGAGTTGGGAGTTTTCGTGGGTTACACTCAAACTCTACACAATTGCTAGGTGTAGTTACCTTCCCTCATAATGATAGTTGTGTGAAGGGATGTAAAGTTTGATGAATATTGGTCCATTTTTAAGTAGGAATTGATAGCACAATATCGGGATGTTAAGTGAAATACATGTTGATAATTATAGCAAGGAAGGCTCAACTTGACTTATCCTTGGTAAAATTGAGAAAATTCGAAATATCCACATAAGAAGACAACTTGGAGGTAGTTAACTTAGGTGACATGGCTCTTTTCACTTAGTTAGCTCAGTAAATTCGAGTTAGTGGGGTTGGATTTTAGTTTGTATGTGTTGATTGCTAATTTGTAGCAATTTAGTTTAGTTATCTCTAGTTGTACTCAGTTAAACTAGTTCTAACAGTTAATGGAACTAGTTGGAGGTCAGTTGTGTAGTGGGATAACAATCTAACTCATAGATCATCCAGTTAACTGATCAATCAAACAAAAATAGCTCATGCATGCAAGGAATTCAAATTTCTCAGTTGTGGTGGAGATTCCAAGGAAGTGTAACATCAATTGCAGACTAGTTTTGAGTTTACAAGTGTTGCATGCAATTGGTGATCAATCCTTGGGAATTGCACAATCATTTTGGAGGATATTTCTAAAGAATAGGGTCTATTTCCTCAAATACTTGTGCAAGGAAATAGGAGCTCATGTGTGGGTAGAAATTGACTAAGTCTGGGTCATAGCTTTTCATTGAGCAGAGAGAACAATTATTCTTTTGCAGGTTGAGCTTAAAGCTCGAGCAAGCAATTTTAAGAGTTTCTAAATGCATTGATTAATGCAAGAAGACTAAAGGGGTTTTTACTTCTTGGTTTCCCCTAGATACATCTGTGTATTTGTGTACATGTTTGATGCATGTTTATGAATATTTTTCTAAATTGTAAATAAATTTCCACATATCAATAGAGTAGAATTGTGTCTCTTGATTTAGATTAGATTTCTTGAGAAATTGCAATTATATCACCATATTTCTTCAATACATTCTTTAGTAAATTCGTAAATCAACATCAAAAATGTCAAGTCATAGAGCACATTAAACAATTCGAAAAGTTGAGTCATATGGTAAAGAATATTTTAGAGAATAATTTATTAAACCTCCTTTTGGGTACATTAAAAGAAAACATCCAACATGGGGTGTGTCTATTGATGAGTCCCATCAATAGGTATATCTCAAAGCTCATTATGTTATCCTCCAGCCTTAAAACTATCCTTTTCTCACATTAATTCACATTTTTGGTTATAATATGCTTAGTAAGAAGAGTAAAAGGTGTTTTTCATAGTATGTGGCCTAATGTGATTAAATTGCAGGATAAAAAATCATTTTTTAGGCATTTACTATGTAAGGGCTTAATGAAGACAACTAGGAGGGAATCTAGGGAGGATTTTCCACCTCCTTAACTCTATAACTCAGCTTGAGATTACGAAATCCTCACTCACAAGCTCGAATTCACTAGCAGTCGAGTAACTCGAAGTGCATGAGAAGCTCAAGGAGGATAAGATCCACAGTTTTTGAGATCAAGTCGGGAATCAGTCATATTTTTAAGGAAGTTTCTATTAGCTACCATTTTTTTATAAATGAACGAGCTAAAAGGCTCATTAGGATTCAATATTTTGATTCTTATAGGAGTAGATATTGAGCCCAGGGCTTGACATTGTCATTGTTAAATTTCATGTGATGTATGAGACTATTATTTTCTAATAATGAGAAGTTGGTTATTAAACTGCATCTGAGCTAGTTTTATAACATTAAAACCCTTGAGTTTGGGCCCAACCCAGAGGCTTTGGTCCCTCTTCTGTATCTTAGTCGCGTTCTTAGTTTAAAGTATCTCATGTCTTTCTTTTATTGCAGTAGATGTTAAGCTATAAAAACCTGCGATTGCGGGCTTCCCTCTCACCTCTATTGTGGGAGAATGGTTGGAACAATTTATAATCTCAGTCTAAAAATATTTTGTTTATGATTTCTTATAAATAAGTAGATGTTAATTTTCGTTATTAATATTTACTTACTGCATCTTAAGAGTCATTTTAATGATCAAAATAGTGTTGCAACATAGAATAAATGTTATTCACATTCAATTCATCTTTTCCATCATAGTTTATATCACTTTGTTAATGATCAATTGATGCAGGAATGTGGCTGATTGTAGGGTTGTGTTGATCTATATGGGAGGGCACCTCTTTCATCTCCACTTAGAGTTCTCCATATTCTCCTTCCACCCTTCAATTCTACTCCTAAAACTCTATTTCCACAGTCACTATGTTTAGATGATTAAGGACACTGTGGGCATTCATCTTGGTGAAAGGAAGATCTCCAAGAGGTCTTGGGCTTGGCTAGGAGTCTTCCCCAACTTTAGATCACTCCCTCCTACCTTCATCCACCTCTTCATGCTTTCAAAACACCATCTCCACCCTAAAAAACCCATCGGAACCTCTCCTGTAGCAATATTGGCCCTCTTGTAGTAATACAAGACCTCGTTTAGCAAGACTTGTAGCCAACCTATAGCACCATTTTCCTCCACCTATTTTTCTCCCCACTTCAGACTTAGCTCATTCAAGATGAATAATGACACCAACTTATGATTTGATGATCAAGAGAAGATCCTAGAACACTCCAACCACATCTTTGCTATTGGGTGTGGAACATGATTATCTTCTTTATTTAGAGGTTTCACTGCATTGGACCCCAATTCGTAATGTGGTGGCAACACTGCTCGTAATATTTGCACTGCAAGGGGGCTCCAGGAGGGGTGGAAATAATCTTTAGGAGCTCCCCCCTGGCGGGGGAACGAGAGCAGCACCCCTGAATCTAAAAATAGATGTAAAATTGTCTTGTAAAATGCTGTAATTTCGTAGTCAATCTGGGTCATTCATTTGGTGGAGATCTGACGGAGAAGTTATGGTTAATTTAGGGTTTTTTTCCCTAGAAAGAAACCCCTCACTATATATGAGGGAATTGTATTGCGTCTATGTAGATCTATACTCTGATTGAGAAATAGAGAGGATATTATGTGAGAGCGAAGAGGGAATTACAACGGATCTATTTTAGGTTGTATCTCTTCAGTTTGTTGGATAATATAAAAGGAAGGACTAGTTGTTTCCCATGGACGTAGCCCAAATTGGGTGAACCACGTATATCTGTTTCTCTCTTATTTTATGTGTTTTCTGTGTTTATATTTCTGCAATATATTTTATGTGTTCCATTTCTCTGTAATATATAATTTTCTAACAATTGGTATCAGAGCTGAAGGTTTATTTTGGCTAATAAACTCGCAGGAGAGAAGGATTCCTGGTTTGAGTGGGAGCAATGGTGGAAGATGGTAGGTTTAGGGTCGAAAAATTTAACGGCCAAAACTACTAGCGGTGGAAGATGCATATGGAAGATTATTTGTACGAGAAAGATCTGTACCAACCATTGAGCAGAAAGGTAAAGAAGCCGACGAGTATGACAGAAAAAAAATGGGATATTCTCGACAAAAAGGCACTTGGAACAATATGGTTGTGCCTAGTGGCCTCTGTAGCCTTCAATATTTCAAAGGAAATGAAAACAGAGGATTTAATTTTGGCATTGGCCAAACTATATGAAAAACTTTCAACCTCAAATAAGGTATTTCTTATGAAGCATTTATTTAATATGAATATGTCAGAAGGTGGATCTATTGCTGATCATTTAAATGAATTTAAGATAGTTACCAGTCAGTGAAGTTCTATAGGGGTAACTTTTGATGATGTAGTTAGGGCTCTATTATTTTTGTGCTCATTTCCAGAAATTTGGAATGGTTTACTTATGGCCATTAGTAACTATGTCTTTGGATCTAGTACTTTAAAGTTTGATGATGTTGTCGGTGCAATCTTTAGCAAGGAAATGTGACAGAAAAGCTCCGGTGAGACATTAGGTAATGCTTTGACTATAGAGACTAGGGGAAGAAAAATGGAAAGAGGAAAGAGCCCAGGATATCCCAGTAAGTCAAGGAAAGGCAAATCCAAGTCCAGATCAGAGATATTGTGCTAGGAATGCAGGAAGAAAGGACACCTGAATAAAGACTACAATTCTCAGAAGGGAAAAGAAGGAGGTACATAACAAGATAACATTCATGAAGCGAATGTGACAGGTGATGTGTTGCAAGATGCTTTTATTCTTTCATTATAAAATATTATTTATGCCTGGGTGGTAGATTCAGGGGCCTCATTCCATGCCACACCTGATAGGAAAAATTTTCATGATTATGTTTAAGGAGATTTTGGACACGTTGGATTGGGTGATGATAAACCTTGTAAAATCATTGGAATGGGTACAGTTTTCATAAAAAAATAGAATGGAAATCAATGGATATTGAAGGAGGTAAGGCATGTTCCATATATGAAGAAAAATCTAATTTCAATAGGGCAATTAGGAGGTGAAGATTGTGTGACTAATTTTACAGATAAAAATTGAAATGTCACTAAAGGATCCTTGGTAATAGAAAATGGAGAAAAGGTTGGTACATTGTATTTATGAAATGGTATTTCTAATTTTGTTAATGACTTAACCTTTACGAGAGAAGATAGGACATTGTGGCATCATAGGCTTGGGCACATGAGTGAGAAGGGGATACAGATTCTTCACTCAAGAAATTTGTTCCCGGGTTTGAAGCATGTTGATTTAAAGTTCTGTGAGAATTGGGTTTATGGAAAACAGAAGAGAGTCATATTTCTCAGAGTTGGGAAGGAAAAGAAGAGCGAAAAATTAGGGCTTGTGCATATAGATGTATGGGGACTTGATTAGGTATCATCTCTCGGTGGCTCTCATTATTATGTTACTTTTATTGTTGATGCAACTAGAAAGACCTGGATTTATTGTATTCGAAATAAATCTGATGTATTTGATACTTTCAAGAAATGGAATATTTGGTTGAAAATGATATAGGAGAAATGTTGAAGTGTCTCAGATCATACAATGGAGGTGTATATTGCAAAAAAGATTTTGATAGGTATTTTTCATAGAATGGAATTCACAGAGAGAAGAGAGTTCCAGGAACACCATAATAAAATGGTGTGTCAGAAAGGATGAATAGGGTAATCATGGAGCGTGTAAGGTGCATGAGATTGCATGCAGGATTGCCTTTAAAATTTTCGGTAGACACTGTAGATATTGTTGTTTATCTAAGAAACAGAGGGTCTTCAAGTTCCTTGGCTGGTGGTATTCCAGAGGAGGCATGGACAGGTAAAAAGGTAAACTACTCATTTTTTAAAACTTTTGGTTGTGAAGCCTTTGTCCACATTAATGAAGAAAATAGAACAAATTTTGAGGAAAAATCAAAGAAATGTACCTTTATTGGATATGGTGTTAATGATTTTGGTTATCGCTTTTATGATTATGGAAAACACAAAATAATTATGAGCAGAGATGTCATATTCAATGAAAAGGTTTTCTATAAGTATCAGATGTAGGAAAAGAAATAGGAAAAAGGAAACATAGAATACACAGTGCTCGATGAGATCATAGAAAAAATGAAGGTGCCTAAAAATCATAATGATCAACAGCCGAAACAAAAATAGCAACCAAAACAACAAAAGGCACCTCAAATGCCTAAAAGTGGTGTTAGAAGATCTACTAGGATAAGTATACCCCCTGAACGATGATCTCCCTCATTATATTATGTATTTTTGACTGATTCTGGTGAACTAGAATGTTATGAAGAAGTAGTGCAGGTATAAACTAGGAAGAAGTGGGAGCAAGCCATGAAAGAAGAGATGGACTCCTTAGCACATAACCAAACTTGGGACTTAGTCAGGTTGCATGTAGGTAAAACAACATTGCAGTATATATGGGTTTACAGGTTGAAGGAAGAAGATGGAGGTAGAAAAAGGTATAAAGCTAGACTTGTGATGAAGGGGTTTGCACATAAAAAGGGTATAGACTTTGATAAGATATTTTATCCTGTTTTTAAAATGGCTTCAATTAGAACTATTTTAAGTCTAGTATTAGTGGAAGACTTGCATCTTGAGCAGTTAGATGTAAAGACAACCTTTCTCCATGGGGATTTAGAGGAAGAGATATATATGCAACAACCACAAGGATATGAGGTAAAAGGGAAGAAGAAACTAGTGTGCAGGTTGAAGAAGAGCTTGTATGGCTTAAACAGGCTCCAAGGTAGTGGTATCTAAAATTTGACAGGTTTATGTCTGAAGAAGGTTATACTAGATGTCACTTTGATCATTGTGTTTATCTCAAAAGGAAAAATGATGGCAGCTATATTATATCGTTATTGTATGTAAATGACATGCTTGTTGCAGGTTCTAACATGCAGGAAATAAATGTGCTCAAAAGAAAATTGGTGAACTCATTTACAATGAAGGATTTGGGTGCTGGAAAACAAATCCTTGGTATGAGAATAACTAGAGATAGGAAGAATTGAAAATTATCATTGTCTCAAAGTGAGTACGTAGAAAAGGTGTTGAAAATATTTAATATGAAGAATGAAAAACCAGTTAGTATACCTTTGTCTAGCCATTTCAAATTAAGTAAGGAGGTGTTTCCCAAGACTTAGGAAGAAATGGCTTATATGTCTAAAGTTCCATATGCATAAGCAGTTGGAAGCTTAATGTATGCAATGGTCTGTACAAGGCCTAATATTGCACATGTAGTGGGAGTTGTAAGCAGGTACGTAAACAATCCAAGAAAATAACATTGGATGGTAGTGAAGTGGATTCTCAGGTATTTGAGAGGTACCACAAATCAAGCATTATGCTTTGGTGGTTCAAACATTTCTCTACAGGGATATGTTGATGCAGATATGGTGGGTGATAGAGATAACAGGAGGAGCACAAAAAGGAATGTGTTTACTGTAGGTTGAATAGTTGTCATTTGGGTTTCAAAACTGCAAATTGTTGTTGTAGTCTCAATAACGAAAGTAGAGTATGTTGCTACTACAGAGGCTAGTAAAGAAATGATTTGGTTACAAAGGTTTCTGGATGAATTGGGTAAGAAGCAGGAGTTGGGTAGGTTATACAGTGACAGCGAGGGTGCCATACATCTTGCAAAGAACTCTGCATTTCATTCCATGATAAAACATATATAGCTCAGGTATCACTTCATACGGTCAATGTTCAAATATGGACAGTTGAAGCTAGAAAAGATACACACTAGCCAAAATCCTGCAGATATGTTGACAAAAGTTGCAAACAGGGAGAAACTAAGATTTTGCTCAGTTTAAATTGGTCTTCAAGTATGATGATGAAGATGATAAACAACCAGGTCCAAAGTGGAGTCATTTTCTAGCAAATGAAGCAGCGGTGGAGTTGCTATAATCAATCTCCAGGTGGGAGATTGTTGGGTGTGGAGCCTGATTATCTTCTTTATTGGTGTGGGAGATTATTGGTGTGTGGCGGCAATGCTACCTGTAATATTTTCACAGCAACGGGGGTCTGCGGTTGGGGTGGGCAGTGGTCTTTAGGATCCCCCCCTGGTAGGGGATCGAGGGTAGTGCCCTTGAAGCTAAAAATATATGTAAAATTTCCTTGCAAAATGTTGTAAATTCATAATCAATATGGGTTGTTCATTAGGCAGAGATCTGATGGTAGAAGTTATGTTTAATTTAGGGTTTTCTGCCCTAGAAGGCAACCCATCACTATATATGAGGGAATTGTATTGTGTCTATGTAGTTCTATATTCTGAGTGAGAAAAAGAGAGAAGATTGTGTGAGAGCGAAGAGGGAATTACAATGGATCTGTTGTAGGTTGTATCTCTTCTGTTTGTAGGATAATATAAAAGGAAGGACTGGTTGTTTCCCATGGAGGCAGCCCAAATTGGGTGAATCACGTGTTGGGTATGGGATCCCCCAAGGGAAGTTTTGGGGCTAAAAGGCCAGATTTTGGTCAAAAGATGTAAGTCCAATGTGAATACTTTTCATTTGGTGGGTGTGGAGTGTGAAGTTGTAAATGAGTCATAGGGTTGTCCGCCCTCTGTTTTGTAATTAATGTCAGCTTTGGAGATCTACCCATGGTCCACAGACCATGGGATTGTATAAATAGAGCATGGCTCTAAGTTGTAAAGAAGTTAAGAAGTAATAGAAAGAGAATGATGGAGAATTGAGTCTTGTCTAAGTGTAGAGTCGAGTCTTTGGGGTGTAGAGTAGGATAAGGCTTTGTAGCTGAGTGCACAAAGACCTAGTAGTTCGCAGCTGAGTGCGCGGACCCCTGTAGCTGAGTGTGCAGGGCAAGGTGAGTCTGTAATCGATTAAAGCATTAATAAAGATAAGTTTTATACCATTCATGTGTATTTAGTTACTGTTTCTGCATTGAATGTATTAGGTATAAGTTACATTTCTATTGTTTATATAATGCATGAACATATATGATTGTGTTGATTAAGTAAATGTGAGATAAAGTATCTGTTTACGCGATGTTAACTAACATATGTAAGAGGATAAGTAAGATACACAGTGTAATTTGGGGAAATGGCACAGATAGCTACCATAGCAGTGCGAAAGCACCTCAACCCTTGGTGAGGGTTGAGCGAAGGCGGTTATAATAGATCGCGGATGTCTCACAGGTCAGGACAGTGTACGAAGTGACCTGCATGAAGGTAGGCATAGTTGGACTAAATCGACCCCTTAGACATAGCCAGAGTGTGGAAACTTGGTTCCAGCATCCCCCCATATTGCTTCGAGTGAGACTTTAGTTGGCACATCGTGGGCTAATGCCGAAAGGGCCAGTAGTGTAGGGATTTATTTGGCTAATTAACTCCAAACCTGGGTCATGCCCTATCAAGCCAACAAATGGTTCCATTTCCTGGACCAGAATTTGCATAGAGATGTCTAATGTCATATCATTGGAATCCAACTAAGAAGGAAATTGAAGGTTGGTTGGACAGGAGGATTCACAAGTTCATGGCACAGGAGAACAAGAATCTGCGACTGACAAAAGAAGAGTGGTTATATTGCTACCTATACATAGAAATCCATGAGATATTTTTCGCATCTTTCCCTATTGAGATGTATGAGTCGATCATGAAGCTAGCAGATAGCGAAGGAAGGTGGAAGCTCGACGGTCCTATTGTGTGGACCCTAGAGTTGGTGCACAGATTCAAAGCATCGGAGGATCAGATCACACACACTGTTGATCACTTTCTCGATCGGATTATAGGAGGATTCATTACTGAGTTCGTGGTAGAAACTTCAGTTAGCTACAAGGAGGCAGAGCAATGCTTTCTCAAGGGACCGCGAGGTAAGACATAAAGTCTCTGAATACTTGGATTAAAATGATATCAGGTGAAAAGGGGGTTTTTCAATTACCTTGATGTTTGGATCTATGTGAAGTGGAAAAACCTACATAAATGAAGGAAGTAATGTATGAAAGAATATCCTTTGATTTCACCTCTACGATGGGACGAGGAAGAGCTCGCGAAGTTCTCTCTACGAAGTGTGATCCATTTGATAAGATAGAGGATTCCATGCATACCACCCCCATGGTGAGAGCCAATATTGTAGCAAGAATGCTGCAACTCCTTAGCTACAAACTTTACTTTTGTCAACCCGGTAGTTCGTAACAAACTTGGAAGCGTCAGTTTTGTATGCACAAGTACTAGTTCTTATTGCAAGTTGTCACTTGTTCAACTGGCGCAAGATCACTAGGATTTCAAGCGAACTTCTATAGATTTCAGAAGAATATCTATGTGTGATAAAAGGAAAGAAATATTACTGTACAGATGCTATGCTAACTGTAGAAAGGAGAAAGACTAGAATGTAAAGCAAAACCTAGTAAAGCCTAATTAACAAGTCAATTCTACTTTTGCCAAAAATACTATGAAAAACATGAAAGAAATGCCATTAGCTACTCAAGGAAATAAAAAACATCTAACCATGCCATTTTTGGAAGTAAATAAAAAGAAAAACATATTTTTGGATTTTTATGTGTTTTTAAGTGAATGTAATCATTCATCTAATTTATTGTCTGTGAGTGTGGCAGCGAACAGGTGGCGTTAGAGGGTGGTTTTGGAGCTTGGGAGGATATAGGATGGTTTTGATGGGTCCTAGGAGGTCTTAGGTGGCCTTCTAAAGGCTTTTCCCACACTCTGTCTTCAAAAGAAAGCCTATAGGAAAAGCTACAGGAGGACACAGGGAAACTACAGGAGAAAACAAGAAAACTACAGGAGGCCTACAGGAGGAGGCCGAGAGAAATTTTCACTGTTTTGAGGGTGTGAGAGTGGGTGGAAAAGATGGATGAAGGTTGGGATGAGGTGTTCATTAGGACCTAGAATTGACCAATTTTGACCTTATATTTTTGCCATAATATTATCCTTTTTCAGTCACAAGTTATAAGCTTTGATTACACAATGACTTAATCACCCCAAGGTAAGAAGTAACTTCCCGCATATCTATATGTTTAATTTTTCATTGCATATTCGTGAGTATATTTATATTTATCTTTGGAAAAGCTGACTAAGTTTCCAAGTAATTGTCTTAAGCCCGCAGGAATTACAACTTATAGTTGCTGTAACACCAGAAACAGCAACTACGCAGTTGCTGCAACACCAGAAACAACAACTACGCAGTTGCTGCAACACTAGAAGCAGCAACTACGCAGTTGCTACAGTCAGCAACAACAACCATCTAAAGCGGGTTATTTTGCAACAGCTGGGAATAACAACGGCAACTATCTGAGGAACGCTGACGTGACATGATCAAGCAGTTGTCTAAAGTGGGAAGAACACAGTTACTAGGACTTAAAACTAGAAAAGCATGGGGAAACGGCAAAGGAATGCGAGAATCCCAAGAAGACAGTCGAAGTTGGTTACCAGCTGTGTAACAGCCAGAACCTAAGAAAGAATATATTATTATAATGTTGTAACAACATTTCTGGAATTCTTATTTTTGATTGAATGGGTTAACCGAATGAACTGTAACAATCTATTGTAATAGATGTCTCCTCTATAAAGAGGAGACATCTACATTAGTCAAGGGAGGATGATCTGTGAGTGAAATTTTGAGAAACATCAGCAAGTCTGAACCTTATTGTATTTGAATCTTTTGGCAGATGAATAGAAGATCGTTCTGAGCACTTAAGCTATCCTTTGTGTTCTGGGGAATCTTGTGAGAGGGACTGGGCCCACCTTCCTCACAAGATTCACCCATTTACTTTGCTGTCAAGTGTGTAAGTGTGTGATAGTTTCTTTCTGCAGATACTCTGTTTGGATTCTGTAGCATTACCTCTTGTAATTCTGTTTTGCTAGCACTCTGTTTTATTAATTGTTTGAAGTTATGCAAGTGTATTTCACCGGTGAATTTGAGTGCAGTGTGCATTAGCAATCTGATTCTAGGGGCAGGTGCTGAACGTCCTCACCTGGAGGATAGGGTCCTGATCCTCTGCCAACAGAGCATCCATCTCTTTGCTTTCCAGATTTGTAATCTTAATTAATTATTTTTATTTTATCAGTACTGTGACAACTTAGCGTAAGACTTACAGCTCTTAATGCTTTTAGAATTAAAGTACATACAGTACGCCGTAGCCTTTGGAATAAAAAGACTTTCCCAGGTTGAAAATTAATGTGGTACTTGATTGTTTAATCAATAAACAATTCAACTAGCCAACATGTGCCAACATTAATCTTCCAAGTAGAAAAAAATATGAAAAAAATGACTATTCTGAAGGCATAGTCATATTTCTACAATGCATAGTGACGAATGCATATTCCTAGCAGAAACATGAAAAATGCTTCCAATTCTTATTGCATGTGAACTATAACATTGCTCTGAATTGTGAAAGTGATATGATGAATTTAGAGAAGTACTCCCCATTGAATGTTGAGCCTTTCCATCAAATCTTATACTCGGTGTTGATCAATTTGCATCAAAGTTTCTATGATTGTACATTACTACTTTTCTACATGGTCATTCAATTAACTTGTTCTGGTGGTTGTATAAACTTTCAAAACTTCACAAACAAGGCTTCTACATTTATTGTTTAATTTGAAATTCAACAATGATCATCACATGTGTCACAGAACTCGATGGAGAATGAGCTCCAATTGCCTCATGCTCTAGTTAAGAATTGAATGCTAAAGTAAGAAATTAGGAGTTGAATGAAGAGGGACACCCTATAAAGATGAAGGAAGAGGAATAAGGTGATGTAGAAATAGACTAGTCTAAAGACACTACCAAGGCCAATCCTGATGAGGAAAAACCTCCTACCTTCATTAATTTTGACTCAAATAATGCTGAGTAGGCTTTGTCTATCTAGGCTTCATTACAAGGTTATGTTTTCTTCTGATATAATTCATGTTACCTTTTGATAGTTTTTCTTATAATTTAAGCTTTTGTTATTATATGGAATTTAAAGAATCCCTATATGGGATAGGACCAATATTTCAACATCTTAATTGTGTATATTTGAAGTTATGCTACTCATTTTCTTTCCTCAACTATTGTTAATTTATCCTCGGTGAACATTAAGTCCTTCACTCTTAAAATTCTTGAAAAAGGTTTCAATTATGCTATTGCCCCCCATAGAATCCTTGTAGAGGAAATTTTATGCTCCATTAATTCCATCACTAAGGGCTTTCCATCTCATGAAATGGATGAAATTAGACAAGAAAGTGGGAGAATTTTAAATAAAGCGAAACCCCCCCAACCTAACTTGTCTAAAGAGGAGTTCCTTACCATCAAAGAGATTAACAAGAACCTTGAAATTTTGATCTTAAAAGTGGATTAAGGGAACACTTCAGTTATAATGAATTCATATGATTATGAAGCTAAGTTTCATGAGCTCTTGTCGATCTCTGTGTACAAACCGATCCCTAAAAATCCTATTAATTATATTACTAACCTCGTCATCCAAGCCAACAAATCTTCGTCCATTGATCCTCTTACTCAGAAGCAGCTCATCCCTCAACATCCTATGACCCCAGAATCTATGGGTAATCAATTATTCATAAAAATGATATCCACTTAAGACCCATAGTAAGTGCTAATGGATCCCCCACATTTTTGTAAATAATACTGAGAGGGGGGGGGTGAATCAGATTATAAATCTTTTCCAATAAACACTTGCAAGAATCTGACATAATGAAACTTGTATATACCTAATCCATATTTTAATGTAATTTTTCCTTTAGAATAAAATTTGTTAACCAATTAATTTGTAAATGTCAGAACCCATATAACCAATAAACAGGAACAATGAAACGATAGGCAGTCAACAAACCAAACGAACGCCAAGATATAAGGTGAAACCCAAATGTGGGGTGAAACGCACCTGCTGCAATAGTCTCTATCTACTTCAAAGAAACTTCTTTTACAAATGATTTTGTAGCTGGCGTCGCAGGTCCTTTGCCGGTACGCAGGTGCAACCTGTTCAGAGAAGCTACAACCCTCTTCTCGTTTTCCAGCTTTCTCTTCTGGAAGGGAGCTACATACCCCTTAGCTCTTGTTACTTAGCTAAGATACTAGATCGTAGGGTCAGGCTGTTGACCTACAGAAGGACTACACCTTCTCTTTCTTCCCACGGGCGCACAACTAACCACACACGTTCATAAATTATCAAACTGAGGCATCGATATCAAGTACATGTCATCCCTCATCCTTTAAAAAAATAACTTTCAGAATTCGCAAGATAACCAGAAAATAACACCAGTAACTAGACACCAATTTAAACCCAGATCTCTGCAGAAACAGATAAAAGACAACTAAAATATATTTCAGGAAAGGTCTGCAACTTCACGGAAGGAAACTTGCAGATATCCGCACTTCTGCCGTGACGAGTCTGCGCAACTCCGCACCTGATTCTTCTCTAGTTCTGCGCACCTTCGCACTATGCCGTTGCTGCTCCTACGCGCCTCCGGATTTAGACAGTTTATCAGTTCTCAACCATACCCCAGACTTTCGAAATCATAGATCCGTTCATGCGTCAAAAGGGATCCCAACTCTTTAGTAGATCTGACTTATAATGCTCTGGTTTCTCCTTGATTCAGATTCAACTATGTCTCACCAACCAATTATCAGAAATTTAGATCTTTCTCTTCTTAAGATTTTTAACTCACTTGTGAGTAGCCAAATGATCTCCTTTCCTTTTTATAGGCTAGGCCTCACTCAAAACCAAGGAACAAAACCATTGAGAAACAATACCACAGACCCAATACTTGGGTTCAATTTTTTTTGGATGCAATTCCACGGACCAAAACCATAGGATCAAAACCTGTTGGACTAACAACATGAACCAACCATAAGATTTCCCATGAGTGTGTGCTTTTCTCTGCATGAAAGTGCGTGAACTTTTCTCTGCATGAAAGTGCGTGAACTTTAGGTTCGCACCTTTCTGTTCACCTGCAAAACCATAAAATAACCTTGCTGCACTATAATTTATCATCTGAAATGAGTGGGTTGCTATCAAGTGCAACATATGTATCATAATGCCAACATCATGCACTCTCTCGCTTCTTAGACACCAAGCTTCAACCTTTCTTGGCACATCTTATTCCTTCATTAAAGATCCCCCCCACTTCATCCAAAAGGCCAAATCTATTCATCTTGAACCCAATGAAATCTTGGTCAGCTTTGATGTCGTCTCCCTCTTTAACAAAATCCTTGTTCCTAAAGCTTTAGAATTAATATCCAAGTTGGTCAATCCTAAAACCTTTAAACTCATTAAATTTTGTCTATCCTCTACCTTCTTCTCCTAAAATGGTATTTTCTATGAACAAACAGAAAGAATGACAATGGGGTCTTCCCTATCTTTGATTGTGGCACATATCATTATGGATCATTTCGATTCTATGGTCCTTAATTCTTGGCATCAAAAACCCAAATGTTGGTACAGGTTTGTTGATGACACTTTTGTAGTGTGGCCTCATGGGCTTCCATCCCTCCAAGCTTTTCTTCATCACCTCAACAACCTTTCGTTGCATATCAAATTTACAATGGAATTGGAAGAGTGCTCATCCCTACCCTTCCTGGATGTCATTGTTACTCATCTCTTTGATGGTTCATTTTGCTTCTAAGTTATCACAAAAAAACTCACACTAACCAGTACCTCCATGCTAACTCTCATCATCACCCTATGCAGATATTCATGTTTAATTCTTTATCATATTGTTCATGAATTAATACTATTTTATCTAGTTTATCTCATCTACTACTTTTATTTTTTCAAAATCTATTAAATATTTGCTATTGGAACTTGAAAGACCATCTTTTAAGATTAAGAGGCAATCTATGTTCGAAAGGTTATAGAATCTGTGAAATTTGGCATAACATAAGTGTTTCTCTTTATCTTCTAGCTTTGAATGGCATTTTGTTTACTGATTTTTATCTTCAATAATTTTTTATATGTCATGATTCTTCTTGAATTTATACCTTACGATGTTTCCTTTGCAACATCTGGTGCAATTGCTAATCATAATACTATAACTATTACAAGGAAACCTACTAACTTATAATGCTATAGGGATTAACTATTTTCATTAATAGTTAATAATTAATGAGTTAAACTCTGCACAACAATAACTATTAGATTTAACTATTATTAACTTGTATATTAATAGACTATTGTGTATTTTATTACGGTTATTAATTCCTCATCATTTATGCTTTCTTTTAATAATTTTTTTACATGGAAAAGTATTATAATACTACTACTATTAGTTTCTTTTATTAATAGTTAATAATTAATGAGTTAAAATTCAGACTACAATAGCTATTACATATAAAAACATAACTGTGTTTTAATTTCAAAAGCATAAACAAAACTATATGTTGAAATTATTAATCCTTTATGATGTTTTTTAATTTCGAAAAGATAAATAAAACTATATATTCAAATGATTAAAAACATAATTGTCACTAACTCCAGCTTTAAACTATATAT
>APFE030714256.1:104119-116126 GCA_000404065.3 Pinus taeda
AATTAGTTAAATTTTTTTATTAAAATAAACGTAAATTGACCATTTTATAAATATATATTAAAATAAGTGAATTAATATACTCATAAAATAATCGAGTAATTAGAAATAGATAATAGTTGACTATATTTTAAATAAATATAGGTTAATTATATTTTAAATAAAATATCAGATAAAGGGAGATTTAAATAATTTAAATCAACGAGGTTATATAAATATTAGTCAGTTGTATAAGTTAAAAATAGAATATTCTATAAATAGTTAATTCTATTTTAAAATATATATAAATAAATAATAAACATTTAATTTTTAATTTAAAAAAATAATAATAAGAAAAATAAAAAAATTAAATAATAATAATAATAATAATTATATAATAAATAATATAAAGTAATAATAATAAATTTTAATTTAAGAATCAAAGAGCTTAGAAAAAAAACACTCAAGGGAGAACACGACTAGGAGGAGAGGGCTGGGACCCAGCAACTACTAATCTTCCAGCCATCCTCTCTATTGAGATTGTTCGACCTCTTTTCAATCTCAAGGGCTTCCCTAAATTTCCGGTGATGGAATTGTGACACTCTAGCAACCGCACTAGCTTCTTCGATGCAAACATGGTGATTGGTTTTCTCCACATGCTCTGCTAAAGCGGAAGACTCAGTTCTCATATGCCTGAAGTCTTCCGCTTTAGCAGAGCATGTGGAGAAAACCAATCACCATGTCTGCATCGAAGAAGCTAGTGTGATTGCTAGTGTGTCGCAATTCTTGAAGGAAGCCCTTGAGATTGAAAAAAGGCCGAACAATCTCAATAGAGAGGATGGTTGGAAGATTAGTAGTCGTTAGGTCCCAACCCTCTCCTCCTAGTCGTGTTCTCCCTTGAGTGTTTTTGTTTTCTAAGCTCTTTGATTCTTAAATTAAAAATTTATTATTATTACTATTATTTATTTATTTATATCTCTCTCTATTATTTATTTATTTTTAACATTAAAATTACATGTTTACTTTAATTTAATTTATTATATTCATTTTTTAAATAGAATAACTATTTCATAGAATATTTATTTCGAACTAATATTTATATAACCTTCGTTGATTTTAATATTATTTTAAGATTTTATAATCTTCCTTATCTACGATATTTTATTTTAAATATATAATTAACTAATATTTATCTAAAAATAATAGTCAACTATTATTCTTATTTTTTTTAATTTACTCGATCTATTTTAATAGCATATTAATTCACTTATTTTTAATATATATTTATAAAATTGTCAATTTACGTTTATTTTAATAAGAAAATTAATAACCGAATTAACTAATTTGAATAAAAATGAATAAATAAGTAAATAAACAAATAAACAAATAAATATTTTGGTCTAACTAGCCGTTCCTCAGTCAAATTCGAGCCGTTACCTAGTTATTCTGCCCGATCTATTTATAGTGCATAGCAAGATCTGCTCATTCAACTTGTCCTGATGATGAACCACACTGGTTGGTTCGAAACGTGTCAACAAAATTATCTCTATGCGATTTTCGCCGAAGATTCTTATCTAAATTGATATGGATCACAGAAGCCTAAATTCAATAATAGTTGTCTTTCTTAGAGCATTTGTTTAAGTTTTCGAAATCAACACAAAGTCTGATTTCTCCACTTTTCTTCCTCACCACTACTAGGTTGGCTACCCATCTTGAATATCTGAGGGGAACTATGATTTTGGCAGCCAACAACTTATTTATTTCTTTTTCAATTAGAGGGAGGAGCATAGGATTTATTGGTCTCAGCTTCTGCTTAAAAGCGATGGTGTTTTGTCTAAGGGGATTTTATGCTAGATGATCTTTTTATCATATGTTTTCAGGTCACTATATTCCCAGGTAAATACATTAGCAAATTGCTTCATTAACTTGTAGTATTCTAAACTTTGATCAACAAAAAGATGCATGGACAGATTTATGTATCTTGGCTGACTTAGACCTCCTATATCATGCTTACATACTACAGATTGGTCTTCTTTTTGGGAAACCTTGTAGGGCACATTGTTATGGTCAAACAATCTTTCAAGATGAATTAGACCCTTAGGAATATGATTTCCGGGCAGTTAGACAATGCTATTTTTGGCAATTTTATTTCTAAGCTGGGATTGAGGATTTTCTTCTAAAGGCTCATTTTCTTGGTCAATTTGCATTTCAGAAAATTCATCAATGACTTGCAGGAACCTATTCACTTCATCATCATCTTCAAAAACTTTCCAATGCTGGACATTGTCAAGCAAGGATGGTTTGTATTTCATTTGGAATTTGTAAACTAGTCTGGGGGGCATGGGAGGGATAAACATGCTGGCAGACACAACAAGGGAATTAGCAAGCTGATTTTTGGCTCTAAGGATGTATGAGATACAAAAACTATCAAAAGAATCTTTGAGTCTCCATACCTCACCTCTGTATGCTTTCAGCCTTGGGTGCTTTGCCTGAAATATTTTGTTCACCTGTTGAATGATTAGATCAGCATCTCCAAACACTTTTATGCTTCTGATTCCTCTGTCTTTTGCGGTGTTAAGGCCCAACAACAAAGCCTCATTCTCTGCTATATTGTTTGTGACTTGAAAAGCCAACTAAAAAGACAACAATGTGCTTTCTTGTTTTGGAGATACCAGCACCACCCCTGCTCCTGCAGTCTCCCTGGAACATGCTTCATCAAAGAACATCTCCCAAACCTGACTTCCTTGCTCTTCCTCAGCCTAAACTGTTGGTTTCCTGATCTGCACTGAGAACTTCTGATATTCTGAATGGAGTTCAGATTTTCCACAGTTGTCATATTTTGTTGTCGACGTTTCGAGTCTGAACCTAGACTCATCATGCGTTCTTGTGGGGATCAGTACATAGGAGAAACTGGTAGATCCGTTAAGATTAGACTCAAAGAGCATAGTGCAAACATCCGTATCGGAAGAACCCGAACCTCAGCCCTAGCTGAACATGTAGGTAAAACAAATCATCATATCTGCCTAGAAGACACCAAAGTCATTGCCAATGTAGAACACCAATTCAAACGTAAGGTTAGAGAAGCCATTGAAATCATTAAGCATCCTAAAAACCTTAATAGGGATGGTGGCATGGAAATTAGCAAAAATTGGAACCCCTTGCTAACCCCCGCTAATAATCTTAATAACATTGTTAGAAATTCTTGACCCTTTCATAATAATAAAATTAACCTTGCTGCTCCTTAGATTCCTAGGCAAGTAGAATTTCAAGGATAAATAGAAACCTAATAATTATTATAATATAAATAATAAGAATAATCATCTAAAAACAAATAGAATAATTAAGAATAATACATAAAAACATTAATTTAATAAAATCATTAAATGATAACTATAGGGGTTATATAAAAGAATAGAAGCAATAATATTAATATTTAATTAGAATGGGAGGGTTAACATAATCAGCGAGCAATAGAAATTTAATATCCATTTATATAGATAATAATAATAAAATATATATATAATATATATAGATAGGAACAATAATGAATATCTTAATTTATAACATAAATAATAATATACATTAACAACTATCAACAAATATTAAATAGTAAATAATAATATGAACAAAAAAAGTAGTAAAGAATTAAAATAAACACAAAAAAACCTAAATATTAATAGCAATAGGACTAATACTAACATTAATGAACTAAGATTAACAAATAAATATTAATATCAATAATTAAATATTAATTTATAAAAATACATAATAAACAAACCTATATAACAATATAAAGAGAGTCTCATTTAATCATTTATAAATATAAGCATAAACATATAACAAAAGAAATTACATAAACATTATTTAATAAACAACAATTTAATAATTATGCATAATAATTTAATAATGATGCATAATAATAAAACAAAAATATAAACTATTAATATTAAATATAAAAATTTGTATAACAATTTAGTTATTAAATTATGAAAACAAAGGACTTAAATAACAATAATAATAATTAAATTATAAATGAGCAAACAAAGAGTCGGCCATTTGTCTTCACTTCCTGCGATTTTCATATTTATACCTACCAAATTCCTTCTTTTCTCCTCACAATTTGTCCTGATGATGAGTCTAGGTTCAGACTCAAAACGTCGACAACAAAATATGACAACTGTGGAAAATCCGAACTCCATTCAGAAATAACACCACAGTAATCTGCAATCTAAAAAACTTCTGATATTCTTCTATTTGGAGAATGCAAGCTCCAAAATCAAAGAAGGATTCTTTTCATCACTAATGATATATGCCAGCTGTGCTTCTCTGTATATTCTCCTGCTTTCTCCTCCAAAGACTGGGATAGTAGCATAAGATAAATCATTCTGTAATGTCCCACCTAGTCTCTTAATCCATCCTCTCGACAACAACATGCCAAAATTAGGAGGGACATCTACTAACACAATGTCCATTACCATACTCTTCATGGGAAGCTAAGTTAGGGTGATGGCTAAAGATTTTATCAGTCCCAAGCATTTTACTTTCCTTGAATCAAAAGTGAATAGATCATGATATGGTCTGGTGATATCAAGGCCTAACTCTTCCATGACTTCTTTAGGCATTAGATTGTGGCTAGCCTCGGTGTCTAACAGGAAATTGTGGAGGATTTTGTCATGAATGGTCAAGGAGACATAAAAAGATGGAGAATTATCATCAACAGGTTCAGTCGCGGGGGTAAACACAACTACAGGTCTATCATCTTGCAAATTGATAGATTCAGTGGAGGCTTGTGTGATTTTCAGATCAAGAGCCTCAAGGATAGGCTTTTTAAACACTTCACTCTTTATAAGTTCTAACATAGGCACATATATTTTTAACTTCTGGACTTCTGCTTCAAAGCTGAAAGGGGAAGGAGCCTTATTAGAACCTCTTACCTCTTGAACTGGTGCTTTGAGGATGACTGGATCAGCTGCTGGTCTCCTCTGTCTGGTATTCTGTGACTCTATTTGAGCAACAGCTCTTTGGGTACGACTCTCCCTGACATTATTTGCATGTGACCTCAGGTTATATCATTGTTGTTCACTAGTTTGTATAATAGCTTCTCTGTCCCATTGACTGTCGTGTTCTTGCAACAAAGACTCTTTGTATTTAGCCAATGTCAAGAAGGTAGCACTGCCTTTATCTTCCATGCAATGAATTTCATCCTCATCTTCAATCTGTTCTTCCTCCATAACTACATTTTGAAAAGGAGCTTTAACTTTGTGTTCTTCATTTGGTTCTTTACCCCTCTGAATTATTTGTAATTGCTCATTTGCTCTTCTGAATGGATTTGAGTTTCTTGGAGAAAATGTGTTCTGCTGCATTGTTTTCCTAAGTTCTACTCAACCTTTAGCTTAGATATCTCAGTAGCCAATGACTCTATCATTCTATTAATTTTATCTAATTTAGGTTCTGATGATGAAGAAGATGAAGAAGAAGCCTCACCTCTCTACCTTCTTCTGTCAGCATGACTTTTAAGCTTTTCTACAACCATAATATTAGATTCAACTTCTAGAGCTGCATCTTTCATATCAGCGAGAGTGGCACATCTTCTTTCTCTTAATAATAGGAAAAAATTAGAGTCAAAAGCATTGGCATAAGTGAGTTTGGCTGAAGTGGGGGTTGGCTTTACTTCAGCTGGTATCTTACTATACATATGATTGAATCTTTTATTAAAATCAGGCAATGATTCCCCATTTTCCTTCTTTAGGTTACCAAACTCAGTATGGTAATACAAAAAGTCCTTTTTATCTCCCCATTGCTTCAAAAATGCATCATCTAAGGCTTCAATGTCAGCAATAGATCTAGGGGTCAATTCTCTGAACCACTTTCTGACCTCTCCATTAAGGCTCTGGACAAAAACTCTCATCCACACATCATTTTCACTAATATCTAAGTTATTAGCATAACTATTAAAAGACTTAAGGTTTTCTTCAGCTGTCACCCCATCTGTACCAGTGAACTTGGGCATATATTTTTGGTATTGTCCTACAGGCATGGAATTCAAAGGAACATGCAAGACCAAAGGCCCATATCTAGCAGCAACAATTCTTTCCATCCTTGTGGGTGCTTGCTGGCCTGCCATGACTGGGGTAGGTGAAAGGATACTAGCAGACGGAATAGTGGGGAACAATGAAATGGATGACAGAGACAAGGGAATATGATGGACTGTATGGGATGCTATTTTTGGACTGAGATCCAAATGGGAACGAAATGAACAAGGAGCTACATGGATCTCTGTAGGGAATTTCTCACTAGCAACACTAGGCTTTATATCTTTCAATGATACATTCTCAACTATAGCCTCCTCTTGCAGAGATACATAACGTTTCTTAGGCTTACCTGATCCTGATGCTCCTTTCTGCGATGTTTTCTTCGACTTGATAATATTCTTAGGGTCAGGCACTGATTCAGCTGGTGATTTCTGGGTATTTCTCCATGTATGCCTCACAAACTAAGCCAGAACTAGAACGTGGAGTTGCCAAAGGTTGGTCTTCCTCTAGTGGAGTCCCCAGATAGATGATTACAACCAGAAATGTGCTCAGACTTTGTCTATCATCAAAATCTGGAACTGTGTTGTTTTCTTAGGGAAGTCAAGCTTCAATGTTTGAGCTCCCCGACAATGGTGCCAATTAATGTTATCACCCCAAGAAACTCTCCTAGGTTGTATCTCAGAGATGCTCAGGAACATTAGAAACTCAAAAAAAAGCTGGAAATGGATGAATGGAAGGAATGATGCTTGTTCAAGCCAGAAAACCACTTCTACTATGCTTAAATCCAGACATGGGTGAACACCCCTAGACTACAAGGCTTTAGACCACCAATTCCTCACAGTTTGAGGAATAGGTGAACATGGAGAATACTAACCACACCAGCAGATGCACAGCGTCCCGTGATGGCCTGCTGAAACTAGTAAGAGGTCTGTAAATCTATTTCCTAATGCACAGATAGGATAACAGCTCTTTGACACTAAGTAAAGAGAAATATGCATAACACATTCAGTAATACCTACAAGATTATAACACAGAAGTGGGATGACAGCCCCTCAAATGCTAAATATCAAGAGCACATGAAAAATGCATAACAGGCACAACCTAGAACAAAGAAGAAGTGGAAAGTGAGCAATTAACAACAAAATAAGCTTGTATTAGCTAAAAATGAAGACCAGATGTTGCAAGTATCATAGTAGTTGCAGTCTCCAGAAGTTGAACCTTACATCAAAACCAAAACCATCAACCATCATCTCATTGTGTTTTTGGGTATATATAGAGTTCGATTACAAAATATTATGCTATTCTATGCGTGGAAGGGTCATAATGGACCACCAACCACATTAACTATCTAAAATGGGCCTCTGCTACGATTTGCTGCTTCAATGAATGAACTTGATCTTCTCTGATATTCTGTTGTCCTTCTTGAGTAGGTAGAGTAAAATGTAGATAAATTTTATGCCTAATAAATGCTTTAACTGCTCGAGGTTTTTTACCTTTTCGTCCTTCGGCCATTCTTCCTTGAATGGAGTGGTTGAAGTAGTAACTGCAAAGAGTACTCGGTATCTAGCCACCTTCGTTCTTTGGGAACATAGAATGGCTATGGACGTGGATAGTCGGGATGGGCAGAGGAAGAAAATCAGTCATTGGATTAAATGAATGAACGGCGGAGATCTATCGGCAGGAGATATTAGGAGAAGACAAGAACCAACAGTCCTGAGCCATTGGATCTTGGGTGGGTAGATCCAATGGTTATCGGGGCGGAAGGTACATGGACGATAACAAGTGCGAGACAACGGATGGGCGGTAAGCAGTATTTCCTGCACCGCTTTTCGGAGGTGGTTAGTATTCGTATGCTGGGAAGCGATAGCAATAGGAGGGCAACGCGTGGCAGATGTGAGTGGGTCGAACTCTATATTTTTGACACGGAGAGTAGTAGAGTCGGCCACACAGAGATCAATTGAGGGGTTTTTTTGGGTTTCTCTTACTATGTCTTCTAATGGTGATACACTGGGAGGTGGATTCTAAATCAAATTTTCAATCATATCATCCTCATCTTGCAGTTTCCCCCCCATGGCGATTTCTAATGCACAAAGTGCTGCAGAATAAACTTCATCCTTATCCTCCTCCTCCAACCAGAGAGGTAGATCATGTTCTAGCTAGGGTTGGGCAGGAGGATATAGGGTTAACTGCTTGAACATGTGCCCATTCTTTATGGTCATGTTCCCAGCTTGACAGGTGATGTAGGCATTGGCTGTAGCCAACCAGGGCCTTCCCAGGATGAGAGGATACCCAGTGAGTTTTTCCTTTGGCTGGAGAACTAAGAAATCAATATGGTTCTCCCAAGAATCAATGGAGACCATCACATCTTCCACAATCCCCTCAGGGGTCACTATGGAGCATTCTGCTAGCTGCAGCACTGTCGTGGTCTTCCTCAAGGAGCCTTGAAGGTTAAGTTTGAGCATTGTGTCCTTTGTAATCACATTAATGGCAGATCCCAAATCAATCAAGGCATGTGGGACCATTGTGCCACTGATGTGGACATAAACTATTGGGCTTATAGGATATTGATATTTTGGATAGATTATCTGCCCCAACATCAGGTCGGGCAGTTGTCCTATGACATTGATGGTTGGGGCATCTCTCTTGCAGCTTCCTGGATGCCTAAAGCACTTTTCTTTGATCAACCTATTATAGATAGGCACATATTTTATGGCTTGGAGAAGTGGCATCTTCACACAAGTGTTTCAATTCTCTCCAGAGTTTAGTTTCTTTTAAGGTAGGTTGGATTGTCACGGATAGTCTCTTAAGAAAGGGTGGATTTGCTTTAGGTTCTCTTTCCTCTTTATCTTCCTCAACCTCCCTGGGTGGAGGTTGGCTATCCGGGAGAAATTTCCCATATCACAAGTTAATTTCTTGAATCTCCACAACATAAGTTGGGCATGATGGTCCCCCATTATACACTTGCTGAGCCTGTCTATTTTTCAGGTTTGGATTTGGCTAGATAAGCATTTGGGGTTGCCTTGGTGGAGTAGAAGGTAACAGTTGTGGTTGGGTAGGTGGTGGAGGAAAAAGAGTGGGAAGAGAGTTGTATTGGGGCCTCCACCCCTGATGAGATGCATTCTTTTGAGGTTGCAGCTGAGCATAGGATTGAAATGAATGGGTGCTTGGTTGAGCATGATATTGAGATGTGAACGACCAAGGATGAGGCGTGGACTAGGAAGGATGAGAAGGGGGGCCCCAAGAAGGTATGTAGGAGAGTTTGTTAGGGTTGTAGTATGCCTAAGATGTCCTTGACATCCCCTGTTGGTATGGTCTAGGTCCATGTTGCCTCCTTTGGTTTATGTAATAGATCTGTTCAGTGACTCCTTCGGCCCTTGGTATACAACTTTAAGTCTGGGCAAGGAAGGGCACTTATCTGTAGAATGATTTTCTTCATAGACTAAACAAACCTCTATAGAGTTCAATGGGCATTCATTCCTAGGATGCCTCCTGGTGCATCTAGGACAAAATATGGCCAAAGCCCTCTCTACTTCCTCTTGTTTTCTTTTTATATGTAAGGTATCCATTTGCATAGCAACATTCTGCAACATCTCACTCTTGAAGTCTTCCAGCATGTTTCCAGTTTTACCTTTAATGGATGAATTGGAGGAAGAGGTACTCGCTATGGGTTGACTCCCCCTACCTTTCTTTCTGGCTGCTCTAGAATGGTTTCTAAAAATAGTCTTTATGTCCTCATAGGATAGTTGGTAGATGTCTCCCTTGGCTAGTAGATGGAGAGTGTCTAAAAGGTCTTCCTGAATTCCCCTGAGTAGGACCAACTTCAGAGACTCAGGGTCAAGTGTACACTCGACCCTTTTGTAATTGAGCTGGAACCTCTCTTCATAGTCTTCGAGGGACTTATCACTTCCCATGGTCATTCAAAACATTTCTTCTTTAGTATCTTTTGACCTACAATAGTCTCGATACTTGTTGTTAAAGGCCTGCTGCATCTGATCCCAAGTTGTGATGCTATTTCCAGGTAATCCCATGAACCTGTGCAATGCTGCATCCTTGAGAGTAGAAGGGAACAATTTCAACTTTCGCTCATCTTCTGCATAGTCATAAGTTCAACAAATGACAACAAACTCAAACAAGAAGATGTCAAGATCTTCTGTAGTTAAACCATGAAAGTGAGGTAGGGATGATGGGCTTATATTCTTCATTTTGGTGTCCCCATTGGTCTCCCAAATGGTGAAGTTGTTGGAAATAATACTGAGAGGGGGGTGAATCAGTATTATTAGGTCAATTATTCCTTTCTAAAACCAAATTGTATATGCTACTTCAGTTAATTAAACCCGCATATATACACAACTATTCAGAAGGAAACCCGCGTATACAAAGAAAACTTTTAAGTTACTTTAACTTTCTGATGATGATTGTTAATCTGTGATGCAGAATCAAATAACCAGTAACCAGAGGCAGTAAAACAGAGCAGAAAGACAATCGCACACAAGAACACAAGATATAAGGTGGAAACCCAATGTGGGTGAAAACTACCTGCTGCAATTCGTCTCTATCTTTCTTTAATTAGAAACTTCTTATTACAATGTACTGGTTCAATCCTTTACGAGTACGCAAGCTGCAACCTGCTGAGAGCTACAACTCTCTCTCATTTTCTAGCTTCTCCTGGAAGGGAGCTACAACCCCCTTTAGCTCTTGCACTAGCCAAGATACTAGTACGTAGGTGCTGGCCTATAGAAGGCTAAAACCTTCTCTTTCTTCCAGGGACCACGTTTCATAAATTTTCAGACTGGATCCATGAGCATCAATCAACCATTAAGAACTTCTCCATTAACCAATCAATTTTCACCAATTAGATTTGAATCAAGTAGATATTTCTCTAACAACTGTACCCAAAACACAGTACCAGTAACCACACACCAAAAATAGAACCCAGAACACACCAGCAATGAACAAAAGCAACAATATCACAGTTTAAAACATATACGCTACTTTATCATCCTGAAGCATGCATGTATATGCTTCTGCATATGAAGAAACCTGCGTATACGCGTTATTACTTCACTGAACCTGCGTGTATACGCACCTTCACTACATTGAACCTGTGTACAGATCTATAAAGGATAATTCACTCTTTCAGATATTCAATTACTAATTAACCCAGATTATCAAACTTATATATCAAGCAAGCGCCACATCTAGCAAACCAAAATCATATAAAGATACTATCATTCAAGCTTAAATATTATGACCCATGAATAGATCTTATCCTTCTTTTGCGCTAAGGTTCCTCCTTCATTCAGATCCAGATTTGCATCACAACCCAATTACCAATATACCAGCTCTAGCACTTTTTTAGATATTCAATAATAATATTGATGATACTTTGCGACATGATCTCCTTCCTCTTTTATAGTCTTAGGCCTTCCACGATACCATGGTCCAAAACCATAACATTTCAATACCATGAACCCAAAACTAGGGATCAACACACCTGTCGAGACGCCATGGTCCAAAACATAGGTTCAAGTCCCAAGGACTAACTACCATGGACCAAAAGTATGATCCCCAACATATACACGCTTTTTCAACGTATAACCTGCATGTATACGCGTCTTTGTTTAGATGAAACTACGTATATGTCTTTTTCTTCTCTCTGAGTGCCTGAACTGAGATCTGTTACCAAAGAGAGTTGTCATCAAGGACAACACCTGTGCCATAGCTCCAAACCTGTGCTATAATGCCAACAATCTCCCCCTTTGGACTTGATGGCAACACCAAGATCTCTCCCCCTTTGTCATCAAGGGCAAAGGGTTGTGCTCCCCCTGAGTACATGCTGAAATCTATGTTCTGCTTGTGCTGACCATGCTCCCCCTGACTATAGGCAAGATCTGCAAAAAGATATTCTTCAAGAAGAACCAAGACTTATGCATCATAAAAGACCTTCCTATCACCAAAAGACTCAATACATACATCCATCACCCAACCAAGTGGGGATC
>APFE030714264.1:0-12753 GCA_000404065.3 Pinus taeda
GTTAAACCCAAGGAACTAATATTATAAACCCAAGGTATATAAACCCTAAGATAAATATTATAAACACTAAAATAAACATGGTTGACCATGTTTTCTTTTCATATTAATAACCAAAAGACAAAATAAATCTAAGGGATTAATATCGAAACCCCAAGGGATTATGAACGCAAGGAAATAATATTAAACCCACGGGATTAATATTATAAACTAAAGGTATATAAACCCTAAGATAGATATTATAAAAACTAAAATAATCATGTTTGACCATGGTTGATTTTCATATTGAGAAAATCCTTGTCTCAATGTGACATTGGAGTATGGTTGATTTTCATATCAACAAAATCTATGTGGAAATGCAACGTTTGACCATGGTTGACCATGAATGATCATGGATGACCATGTTTGATTTTATAAACATGGTTGACCATGAATGATCATGGATGACCATGTTTGATTTTATAAAACATGGTTGACCATGGTTAACTAAAGTTGACCATGATTGACCATGGTTGACCATGATTATCATATTGAAACAATCTTTGTCATAATGTGGCATTGAACCATGGTTGAAAAAATAATTGATTTTCATATCTTTGTCATAGTTCGACGATGGACCATTGTTTACCATGGTTGATTTTCATATTGAGACAATAATTGTCACAGTGTGACATTCAACCATGGTTGACCAAGATTAGCTATGATTGAGCATGGTTGACCATGATTGATAACATAAACCCAAGGGAATAATAAATCAAAGATATTTATATTATAAACCAAATGAAATTATAAACCCAAGGGATTAATACTAAACCCCAAGGGATTATGAACCTAAGGGAAAAATATTAAACCCAAGGGACTAATATTATAAACTTAAGGTATATAAACCCTAAGATAAATATTATAAACACTAAAGTAAATATGGTTGACCATGTTGATTTTCATATTGAGACAATCCTTGTCACAATGTGACATTGGACCATTGTTGAGCATGCTCAACCATTGTTGATTTTCATATCAATAGAATATTTGTGATAATGCGACGTTCAATCATGGTTGACCATGATTAAACATGGATGACCATGTTTGATTTTATAAAACATGGTCGACCATGGTTGATCAAAGTTGACCATGATTGACCGTGGTTGATGATGGTAGATAATGATTCATTTTGAGACAATCATTTTCATACTACAACATTGGACCATGGTTGAGAAAATGATTGATTTTCATATTGAGACAATTTTTGTGACAATGTGACGTTGGACCATAGTTAACCATGATTAACTATGGTTGACCATGATTGGCTATATAAAACATGGTTGGCCATGGTTGAATAATATTAAACCTTAGGGACTAATATTATAAACCTAGGGTATATAAACCCTAAGATAAATAATATAAACACTAAAATAAACATGTTTCACCATGGTTGATTTTCATATTGAGATAATCCTTGTCATAATGTGATGTTAGACCATGGTTGAGCATGCTTAACCATGATTGGTTTTCAAATCAAGAGAAAATTTGTCACAATGCGACATTGGACCATAGTTAACCATGTTTGATTCTCATATTGAGACAATATTCGTCACAATGCGACGTTGGAACACGGTTGACCATAATTGAACTTATAAAACATGGTTGAATATGATTGATATTATAAACCAAAGATATTGATATTATAAACTGAAGGAAATAATAAACTCGAGGGATTAACACTAAAAACCCAAAGGATTATAAACCTAAGGGAATAATATTAAACCCTAGGAGTATTAACCCTTACATTAATAAACCTAAGAGATTAACATTATAAACCCAAGGCAATAATAAACCCAAGGGATAAAAATTGTAAACCCAAGGTATATAAACCCTAAGATAAATATTATAAACCCTAAAATAAACATGGTTGACCATGGTTGATTTGCATATTAAGACAATCCTTGTCATAATGTGATGTTAGACCATGATCGAGTTTCATATTGAGACAATCTTTGTCACAATGCGACTTTGGACCATGGTTGATTTTCATATTGAGACAATCAATGTCACGATGAAACATTCGACCATGCTAGAACATAGTTGAACATGTTTGCATATGATTGACCATTGTTGACCATGATTAATATTATAAACCTAAGGGAATAATAAAGCCAAGGGATTGATATTATAAAACGAAGGTATTGATATTATAAACCCAAGGGATTAATACTAAAACTTCAAGGGATTATGAACCCAAAAGAATAATATTAAACCCAAGGGACAAATATTATAAACCCAAGGTATATAAACCCTAACATAAATATTATAAATAGTATAATAAACATGGTTGACCATGCTTGATTTTCATATTGAGACAATCCTTGTAACAATGCAATGTTGGACCATGGTGGACAAGACTTAATCATGGTTGATTTTCATATCAAGGCAATCTTTGTCACAATGCGTCATTTGACCATGTTGACTATGATTGGCCATGGATGACTATGTTTGAATTTATAAAATATGGTTGAACATGGTTGACCATGATTGGCCATGGTTCACCATGATTATCATATTGCGGCAATGTTTGTCAAAATGCAATGTTGGACCATGCTTGAGACAATGATTAATTTTCATATTGAGACAATCTTTGTGACAATGCAATGTTCGACCATGAATGGCCATGATTAACAATAACTGATCACAATTGAATTTATAAAATAAGTTTGACCATGGTTGGCTATGATTGAATTTATAAAACATGGTTGACCATTATTGATATTATAAACCTAAGGGAATAGTAAACCCTAGGGACTAATACTAAGAACCCAAGGGTCTATAAACCTAAGTGAATAATATTAAATCCTAGGAATATGAACTCTTAGATTAATAAACCCAAGGGAATAATAAACTCGAGGGATAAAAATTATAAATACAAAGTATATAAACCCTAAAACATGGTTGACCATGGTTGGCCATTATTTATATAATAAACCTAAGGGAATAATAAACCCTAGGGATTAGTACTAAAAACCCAATGGTCTATAAACCTAAGTGAATAATTATAAACCCTAGGAATGTGAACTCTTAGATTAATAAACCCAAGGGAATAATAAACCCGAGGGATAAAAATTATAAACTAAAAGTATATAAACCCTAAAATAAATATTATAAAACCAAAAATAAACATGGTTGACCATGGTTGATTTTCATATTAAGACAATCCTTGTCAGAATGTGATGTTAGACCATGGTTGAGTATGCTTAACCATGATTGATTTTCAAATCGAGAGAAGATTTGTCATATTGCAACATTGGACCATGGTTGACCATGGTTGATTCTCATATTGAGATAGTATTCGTCAGAATGCGATGTTGGGCCATAGTTGACTATAATTGAATTTATAAAACATGGTTGACCATGATTGATATTATAAACCCAAGGAAATAATAAACCCCAAGGATTAACACTAAAAACCTAAGGGATTATAAACCTAAGGGAATAATATTAAACCGTAGGAATATGAACCCTTAAATTAATAAACCCAAGGGATTAAAATTATAAACACAAGGTATATAAACACTAAGATCAATATTACAAACTCTAAAATAAACATGGTTGACCATGGTTGATTTCGGTATTGACAAAAGCCTTGCCACAATGCGGCAATGTACCATGTTTGAGTTTTATATCGAGACAACCTTTGTCACAATGCGACATTGGACCATGGTTGACCATCGTTGATTTTCATATTGAGACAATCATTGTCACAATGCAACATTTGACAATGCATAGACATGGTTCACCATGGTTTCCTATGCTTGACCATTGTTGACCATGATTGATATTATAAACCCAAGGGAATAATAACAGTAAGGGATTGATATTATAAACACAATGGAATAATATACCTAAGGGATTGATATTATAAACCGAAGGGTATAATAAACTCAAGGGATTAATACTAAAACCCCAAGAGATTATGAACTCAAGGGAATAATATTAAACCCAAGGGACAAATATTATAAACCCAAGGTATATAAACCCTAAGGTAAATATTATAAATACTAAAATAAACATGGTTTACCATGGTTAATTTTCAGATTTAAGTCACACAAATGAAACTATCTTCGTAAGTGTTTGCCCTCTATTATATTTTCAATTTAAATTCGAGAGTGGTCTTCATAAACCATTGTTCCATGTATCAACCCATTAAGAATTCTTTTCCGCCCCCTCAAGGAAATATTTAGTTTCATAAATAAATATTATCTACTTCGCAAATGTTTCCTTTCAGACGTAAACCCTATACTTTTGATAGTTTTTTTTACTATCAAAATTTTTGATAGGAAATTATAATATAATAACACAAATAGTTTTATATCTTTTTATTTAAAAAATTACAAATACAAATTATAAAATTTTATTTATAAAATCATAATTGCGTTTTGAATATATAAATTTTGTTGCAATAACAATTTGATAACCATATCTATAAAATTAGAGAAATAATTTAAATTGTATAATTACAAGCCTACAGATATTTTTCTAATTATGATTATAATTTTTATATTTCTTTTCTATATTGCCATTATATATATATATTTTTAAATTCCAATACTATAAATCTATATTTATAATAACAATATTAAATTTTTAAAAGCATTTAAGAAAATAAAATAAATGTTGTTGTTGTTTTTGTTTTTTTTCGAACTTAGGCTTCTGTGATCTATATCAAGTTTATAGAGAAGAGTTTTCGGTGAAAATCACATTGTAATTCATTTGTCGACGTGCTTCAAACCAACAAGTGTGGTTCATCGTTGGGCAGGTTGAAGACCCAGATCATGGCTACAGGTTAAATAGAGAGAGCAAATCATTCAACGACTAAATTTAACCAACAATAAAACTGCTTAATTTTTTTTTTCAATTATAAGAAAAAATTTATTGAAATTTTTATATCAAACAGTGATAATCTTAAAATCATTTTAAAAAACAATTTTGGATATAATTTTAAATAACAAATTTAACATATAATTCTCAAAATTTTATTCTTAAATTTAATTTTCATTTTTTTTTTATAAAATTATAATTACAGCGGGGCTGGCGACTAACTCGCTCCTCGCTCAAGTTCGATCTACAATTTGTGATGCTGCTGTGCAGCGGTATGTGTATTTGTTGGATGTGATTGATGCGACATATACATATATAAAATATTTGTACAAATAACCTAATATATTGATTCTGCAAAGAAACTGGCCCCCTTTAAAAAAAATTATAATTACAATGTTGATAATTTTAAACCCTTTTCGAACTAATTCAACTCGCTTTTCATCATAATTTTATAGAAATTGAGTGTGTAGGCGACCTCTGGACACCTTCAACCGCACGGGAGAAGAAATCTCTGCACCTTCGATTGCCCTGGAACGAGAATGCCCTTCGATTGCCCTGATATTCCTTTCCAACACAATCGTCGTCGTCCACCCGTAAAACTCAACACTGGTACATCCACCGGGGACGATATAGAGACGCCCTCGACAAATAATCTTAAATAAGAATAGTCAACCTTACAACATTGTCTTATTGTGGAATCACATTGTTTTTAAAAAATCATTATTTTTTTAATAATTTTTTTTGCCCTACAAACAAAGATTCTCATATTTAATTTGTAATCCTAAATGTCATGTTGTGCATATTTTTAACATTGTACAATGTACTTTTCATTAATCACAAATTAAAAACATAACCTATAATTAAGAAACCAAATAATAATTAAATGTTATTTTCATATTAATAATAATGATATTACTGTTGTAGACGATGTATAGATGTATAGGTAGCATTTTTTTAATTTCCACATTTTAAATATTTAATGCGTACAACTTGGGGAAATACACTTAAAAATGTTTTTTTTTTAAACATCCATTTACCATCCATACAAAATCTTAATTTATTAGAAGTTAACTAAAACAATAATATACAAACATTTAATTTATTAGAAGTTAATTAAAACAATATTATTGACAGTGAAAAATTATTAAGTTGTAACATAAATACCACATAACTAGGGATAGCAAAAGTAAAGGGAATCCTTAGAGTGGAATTTTCATACATGGGGAGTTATGAATTCATTTTATCAATTAAGAGCTTACTTGTTATTTTAAGTTCAAGATTAACCTTGGAAAAGAGTATCTCAATTAATTGAAGCGAGAGAACATATAATTTCAAAGATTTGGGAAACAAATATTATTAATTCATATGGAACAATATCAAGGAAGCAAGCATAATTGCTAATACGATAACTAGGTTATAAATGAGGTGTTATGGGTAAATGGTATAAACAAACCACAACATACAATAACCTTGTTCCGATGACAAGTATTGGGGTCATAAATCAATAAATGCTTTTTATATACAATATTGGGATACCAAAATAAAGTTTAATCATTTAACTTTTTATTATTTATTGATTTATTTATTACTTCACATTTTATCTACATCCTTTGTTGAACTAGAATACAAAGAGACATAGAAAGTTATACAACACTCGAGAAATCCCAAGGAATCTCAAGTCTTTTTTACCAACTTTTGGAACTAGGCATAAAGCCTCCTCGGTCTACACCAAATTCCCAAGGCCTGCCCCAAGGCTCAAACCTCATCTTCTCTGAAGAAAACATCTGGTCCTAGTACCCAATGTTGTTAGGAATATTGCAAGGCTGACCCAACTCGCTCCACACTCACTAACGTGCACAACCCCAAGCATCAAAGTCCTACACACACTTCTAGACTTCGGCATATCAATCCAATATCAGGCACTCAACCTCCTCAACATGGTCCCATAGCCATTCAAGGGTTATTCATCAAGGGCTATACAACACAAAATAATATTTGGCATATGTAGGGTTGATTTAGCCTATCCCCAGCTCATATGGTGTTACATATTCTCCCTCACAAGTATGGGATACAATAGATCATCAAATAAACCAACCCTCTCGACCCATTTGTGGATTTCCTGTCAATCACCACATCTCATCATGCAACCATTGCATAGCCTTTGGTTTATTGTTTCTTCATTGGCTTGTATAAAACATATCTCCTATAGAATGGGTCTATGTTTTCTAATAATACATTTATTCCTAGCATAGTTTGATATGATTTGTATTGTAAATATTCAAAACCATGGGGCTTTTTTGTTGGTTCTTACACATCACTTATGGGCTCTTAGTTTCAAGTGGAGTTCCTTTATTTTTTGAGTTGGTACAATTACCTTGTTCTAATTTTGTTCAGCGGCCATCTCACTTCGGCTTTGAGAATATTCTCTCGCTAGTTTTCATATTCATTTGGGGCATAGATTCTTTCTCTAAGCAAAAAGTTTAGAATACTTATCTTCTCCCTAGCTTCAAAGGGCCAACTATTATCTAAGCAATTATTCTGTATTTGAAGTTTGGGAATCTCCATTGTTTCATTTTTTAGTGCATAATTTGGAGGTTTTCCATTCAATTGACCCTTTGCCTCCATTTTTCGTATCCATTATGGATATTGAAAATTTAGTAATAAGATGAGTCTTAATGACCCATGAAGACATGGTCTAGGGAAATAGATGCAATGTGTTCTCTCTTATCTTTAAATCCAAGGAATTTGAGCAATAATGCAAGGCATATATAACATAATTAATTCACACTATTTTGTAAGAAAACAATAGTCAATCATTCTAGAGACAAATAATGGTTAGTCACTTGGAAACAAAGTGTAATCTATTTGAATATTTGTTAGAAACTATGAAAAAAAATGCTCTTTCAATGACTTCAAATTAAATATTTGAAAACAAGGAGATGATGGGAACACGAATATAGTAGTTCAAATGGTCAAATGAGAAATAACATGCAAGATTGCTTGAGTGGAGGAAGCACTAAGTCACCACATTCTTTTAGGCTATGTTTTTCTTTAAATAAAATTTTTAGGTGATTTTTATAAAATTTATGGTAACATGTATATTTGGAGGATTTTATTAAAATTCATGAGTAATATTTGTGAAATCCTTCGGATGCACACATACATTAAGAGAGAGAGAGAGAGAGAGAGAGAGAGAGAGTTTTATTCTATAATGATTTTGATATTATATTTTTTTAATAAAAATTAAAGTAATTTAACACACATACACACACACTATAAATATCTTAATCCTAGGCCAAGGCTTGCCCCAGTGTTGGATGAAAAACAATCTTCCCACTAAATGGATGTTACTACTAGAATTGTGTGAAGCGCGCTACGCTTTGATGTCCCTTGCAATAGTTTAATTCCCCTAAAGGTGTCTTCCAACCTCAATCCCTCCCCATGAGGTTTTAACTTAAGACCTAGTGGGGATTAAACCCCACATTAAGTCAGTAATCTACACCTCATGGGTGTGTGTGTGTGTAAAATAAATATGATGTGTTCTATATATTACTACTATCAAAGTTACGTTGTGAAAGTTTAGGAAGACTTAATTTTCTACATCTAATTTCAAATTTAGAATTGTCCAATATGTTTTGGAGTCAAATTCTAGTTAGTGCTAGCTTAAATGATGATGATGATGATGATTAACTTTAAATAAGATTAAAAATTCTTTTCATACCTTAAGAAGGTAAGTGATTACTCATAATTCTTTAGAATTTTATTTCTATACTAAAAAAAATTAAGAGAAGTGTTCAAAGGTCACAATAGTTTCTTTGAATTAAAAGCTCAAGAAGGTTGACAGTGTGGAAAATGTTTTGAATCCAGACGTAATGTGAATATAAGTTGAGAAATCTTATAGAAATTGTTTTTCATCTTCAATTCTCTTAATGGCGTAAATAAGACAAAATATTTCATCCCATTGTGATTTGGGTATTGACAAATGCCTAGTTTCGCTATGAAGCTCATTAGAATTTGTTCTAATTTTAACAATTTATATTTTCTTCTTTACACTAGTCAAGATAGATAAATGTTTTTTTTTTTAAAGATTTGGGTTGATTGTTTTCTTATAATATTTTACTTTCCTTTTTCCCTCTAACTCTTTATCACCCCACAATTTATCCTAAAATTTATACGTAATAATTATCCTTATTCTTCAGGACGATCTCTTCCTTTATCCTCTAATTGCCTATCCGATAATGGGAATCCTTATGTCATTCTCAATAGAACTGATGGAAATGATTTTTGCTAGTTTTAGAAGTAATTTTAAGAAACCCTTTTTTCTTCCATGTTGTTAACATTTTCCTATATATAAGATACCTATTCATACCCATACATTTAATGGGGGAAAGACTCGATTCAATCAGGAGGATTGGATAGGGTTTATATAATTTAATATTGATATTGTAAGTCATAAAGTACTTTTTTGTATGTTCTCTCTTCCTGCACTACTCTCTATAAATGATCAAAAATAAAACCTTACATCCATATAAAATAATAGGCGCAAAAAGAGCCTTTAGTAGGAGTTTATTTTATTCCATTTCCAAATATCTGTTGAATTATTATTGTTTCCAAAACCATAATAATCTCTCCATCTTCCATTTATCCGTTTCTCAATGTTATAAGTCTAGTTGAGCCTATGATGGGCATCTATTCCAAGATATTTGTAAAAGGGAACTTTCTCGAAGTTATTATTATCATATATGAAAGTAACATATGTGATTAATATGTATTTAATTATCATGATTTTTTTTTGTTAACATTAACATTCATACCCATCTTTGAATAAAATCCTATGAGGTTTATTGGCTTCTTTCCAAGATCATAATGACTATATGCCAAAAGAAAAATATCATCAACACAAAGCATAAGAGCTATGATTACACCAACAAACATGGTCCAACACAACCAACATATTCCAAACACTCTCCTATCTTACAATTGTATATCCAAAAAATGCTAGGGGACAAAGGAAACCCTTGCTTGAATTTCATATTACAGTTAATTTCTTCTAATGAAACCTCATCTTTTCGAAACATGAAGTAATAATCTCATACAACTATTTCACAACAACCCTCAACTCGAGAGGAATCATTATCTATAATGGGCCCCGAAATTGGATATTTTAAAGGCCCATTTGATCTTTCCTAGACACCTAAAACATTTATTTACTCCATTTACTTGTACATTATAGAGTTAATTAATATAATTAATGGGTCCCTCCAATTTCGATTTCCCCTTGCTTATTATGTGCCTAATATTATTTATTTTTGCAGAATATTGAGAGAATATTGTGTGAAGTCTAAAAGATCTATAGAATGAAAGAATATAGGGATTTGTTCCTTGCCATAGGATGGCTAATAAATGAATGGATTATTATGAAATTATTGAACAAATTTTGGAGCTCCATTGATTAGGAAAATGTAGGGATGTGTTCCCCACCAAAAGAGGATCTTGAGCTTGGATGCTTACAGAGGATCTATCCTTCTTGGAATTTGAAATCAATTAGGGAAACATATCCAAAATTTTAGGGAATTGGAGGGAAACAACCCCCCTCATCAAGGAGGCTACTCCTCATTAATTTTTGTATAAATAAGAGGGCCTAGCAGCCCACAGAGGATTCAAATAAGATATTATAGTTTTGGAGCTAAGATAAAGTCCTTTGAATTGATCATTTTTTACTGTTGATGTACGAACACTATTAATCTAATTAATGAAATCCAAATTATTTTCAGTTTGAGTTGTCTTTATAGGGGCCTGAGATTCTTAGGGTTAGGGCCCAACACTGGGTACTCAAGCCTTTTTATATTTTTTTTCTTTTCTTCTGCATTTACTCTAGATTAGTTCATTGGTTATTACTTCATTGAAAAGTAGTCTCGATAATAGAGTTTGTACCATATTTATATTTCTAATATTCACTAGGTTCCTTTGTTATGGGATTGGCCAAAGATATTTATGATTATGCATATGTTTAATTTAGGCTTTTGTGATCGATATCATGAAAAGTAAGAAAACTTTCAGTAAAAATAAGATCATCAGAGTTTTGTTGACACGTTCAAGCCATCTAGTGTGGTTCATGATGATCATCCAAAATGTAGCCACCCTGAAGTCTTATGCCCATAGGAGTCAAGCATAATGATCAACACCTTAACTGGTGGTCAGTTGAGGAAGTTTGCATCATTATTGGTGTTTCCATTCTTGTAGTTAATGTTCAAATATAATTATTGTAGGTATGTGGACCATTTGTGATGGTGATAATTATGTAACTTCAATTGTCTCTGTATGAACTGCATGGGTCAGTTGTCTATGTGGATGATTGTTTCCTTCCCCAAAATGTAATGCTTCAATTGATGACAAGCCTGTGCAATGGAATACATTTATTTTTCGTAAGTGGGATACTTTAATACTTTGTTTGAAAGTGTCTCACTATAGTAAGCCACTGGATGCCCCTGCTAAGTAAGAACTGCACCAATAGCATAGTCAAAGGCATCTGTCTCAATATCAAATGGTTGTTGCAGGTCTAGTAATGTGAGCACTAGTGTAGAGAAGAGGCGATACTTCAACTCGGAAAATTCCTTCTATTGCATTACAGACCAAAAACACTTTTCTTTCGCTCTGCCCTTGATGACTTGACTTAATGCCAGGTGATATGAGATAACCCCAACATGAACCTGCGGTAGAAATTCGCAAGAACCAGAAAGCTGTGGATCTCTGTTAGAGTGGTTGGGGCTGGCTAATCCCAAATGAATTGTATCTTGGATGTGTCCATATGCACATCTTTCTCATCAATGATGTACCCCGAATATTTAACATGTGTCATGCCAAAATTGCATTTATCCAAATTGGCACACAACTTGTGTTGTTGTATGGTTTGAAGGACTTGGTGAATATGGTGGAGGTGCTCTTCCCAATTTTTGCTAAAGATCAAGATGTCATCTAAATACAACACCACGAATGCATTGGTGAAGGGTCACAAGATGTTGTCCATCAATCTCATGAAACTTGTGGGGGCTTTCGTCAACTTGAAAGGCATGACCAACCATTCGAAAAGGCCCTCCTTTTATTTGATGGAAGTATTCCACACATCTGAGGGTCTGATAGGAACTTGGTGATAACTAGACTTTAAGTCTATCTTGCATAAATATTTGGACCCCTTGAGTTAGTCTAGAAGGTCATAAATTTGTGTGGTTGGGTACCTATTCCATACAGTGATCTTGTTCAACACCCGATAGTCAATGCAAAGTCTCCAGGTCCCATCCTTCTTTTGTAGCAATACAATCAGGCTCCCACAGGGTG
The DNA here is from genome assembly GCA_000404065.3 of Pinus taeda. Classification (NCBI taxonomy): domain Eukaryota; kingdom Viridiplantae; phylum Streptophyta; class Pinopsida; order Pinales; family Pinaceae; genus Pinus; species Pinus taeda. The sequence goes on from APFE030714264.1 coordinate 12,202, forward strand.
ATGAGCTTGGCTTGATGTGCCCTTTCTATAACATCTCTTGAATTTTCCTCTTGATCTTATCATTCTCCAAAATAGGGTGTCGATAGATTGGTCCATTGGGTAGTGGCACACCCGAGGTCAAATCAATGGAGTGCTTGAATTGACAGTGCATAGTTACCCCTATAGGTGAGGTGAAAATGTCCCCATATGTCTCCACAACCTTGTCCATCTGTTGTTGTTTTGCAAAGGAGCCCTATCTGGAAGTCATGGCCACAACCTTCTTCTTTCCCTAAGGGCTAATCATAACGAAAAAAAATTATTGGCCAGGGAAATGATCTTACTACATTTCTTTATAGTGATTAAAGAGATGGTGGTAGGAGGGGCTACCTCGAGTATCTTTTATAACTTATTTCCCAAAGCAATAATCACATAGCGAGGTTTAGACCCATATACAACATGTCACTTCCACAAGAATGGTTGTCCTAATAATACATCACAAACTTCAAGAGGAGGAACATCACATAGTATCTCATCCATGAAGGGCTTGATGATATAGGGAAGGCAACACTACTG
>APFE030714268.1:0-25068 GCA_000404065.3 Pinus taeda
GTAATGATGGGTGCAGCATGGTGCAGAGCGGTGAGGTGCATCATGATGACGAAATGCAGCTCAATGATAGGTGAAGGAGTCACCTTGGAGAATCAGTTAAAGAAACATGTCTTCAACTGATCTCATGTATCATCTTCTTAAAGATGATCTATGCTCTTATCTAGTTAATTCAAAGTGTTGACTTTTGTTGTAAACATATTCTCTCTCTCTCTCTCTATTGAACTATTGAAGAACATATAAGAAGAATTGATCAAGGGTTTTCCCACATTGGGGTTTGTCCATGGCTAGCACCACATCTTGTGTCTTCTTGTCTTGGCTTGTCTTCCGCAATTTATGTTTATGCTCTATCTGCAATTTACTTTAATGTTGATGTGATTGCTAATCTGGAAAAGATATGGAGCTAACTATGAAAATTGAAATAAATTATTGTAAGCATAGAACATACCTAAAATTAACATGGTATCAGAGCTGAGGTGAAGATAATGCCCAAGAAAGAGTGAAAGAGCAATCACCGAAGACAGTTGGGAAAGGACAAAAGGATCAGTGGATTCCTCATCCCTCTTCAAATTCACCGAGGGTGAAGTCAAAGCAGAGAATATTATTAGAATGGTGCAGTGGAAGTTTCTGATGGCCTACCTAAAGACCACTTCATTGGGAAGTCCGGATCTAAGGGTGGAAGGAAAGGCAGATGCCTTGATTGCAATAAGTTCCGCCATTATGTGAAGGAGTGTCTGAATGACAGAGACACATCTCTTGATGAAGATAACAATCATTCGAGGGACATATTCAATGATCAAAAGAATGACAGGTAATGTAGGTCATCAAGGAAATGGCTGACTCTTCATAGAAAGAAAGGAACCACAAGTATGAAGAATCAAATGTTGTTTTTGATAAGATAAAGAAGCGTTATCTTGTATTGGCCCTCTCCTTCAGATTCTTTGGGAATATAGCTTATAGATTGTAGTGTTTCAAGGCACTTCATCATGGGTGCACTCTCTAATTTGGTAGAGATGGAAACAATCATGGGATTGTACTTGGAGCCGATGCCACCTATCCTGAAAAGGGTGTAGGGAATGTTAACTCTCAATTGAATAAGGGTAACTCGATTCATTTACAGAATCTCTTTTAGGTACGTAATCGCAAGAAGAACCTGGTGTCATCTCGAAAATGGAAGTCAAAGGTTTCTGGGTGGCATTCATCGATGGAAAATTACATGTTAAAAATATATATATATAATTTTCAAAGATGTTTTTTCTCATGTGTTCAGGGTTGGCAATTTGTATCAAGTTGCAGGATGGTCCATTGGGGATCATTTCAATTAACATATCGCATCTATAACACCGGAGGTCTACCTATGGGGCCCTACCTAATGTGAGTCAAATGGTAACAGGGATGTCTGAATTCAAGTAGAGCATGAAGGTACATATCTAAGATGTACCGAAGGAAAATCTTATAAGGGGACCATACCCCTCATGCAGCAGGTCCACAGGTTTGGAACAACCCGAAGAGTTTGAGATTCATGATCGAGAATCTCATGTATACAGGTGGAAGAAAGCCCTCTATGGCTTGAATAAAAACACCCCGAGCATAGTATGAGAGGATTGATAGTTGTCTGATGAAGCTGAGATTCACTAGGAGTGAAACTGATCCAAACCATTACCCGAAGGTTGTGGATGATAGAGCTCTCATACCAGAACCTTATGAGGATGACCTATTTTTGACAGGTGTAGACCCTCTCATTTGCAGAAGTAAGAGGGATTTGGATTCCGGATGTGGAATGATAAATTGTTGACTACCTCATGGATATTAACTTTCAGAAGTTATATGGTAGTGATGTCAGACTAGATTTAGGAAATGCCTCTGAGTTTCATAAACTCATTCACATTGATGTTCTTGGTGAACTTCCCTCCGGACATATCTTTTGTAGTTATCATGGTGAGCTCATATTTGGTTAAGCCTCACTAGATTGGTGCCAAGAATATTCTGAGATATCTTCGAGGCACAATCTCTCATGGATTGAGATACACTACCGGAAATATGAAACTGCATTATTATTCTAATTGACTAGGTAAGCAGTGTGGAGGATCACTAGAGCACTTATCAGTACTGGTTCTCTTTGGATTCTGCTTCGATATCATGGATGAGCAGGAAGCAAAAGTCAGTTGCTATAAGCACCGCCAAGACCGAATACATAGCTACGAGTATGATCTTGTGTGAAGCTGCATGGTTGCAGAAGCTCTTAAGTGAGCTATTTGTACACATGATGAATACGACTGTGATTCTTTGTGACAACCAAAGGTGGGATTTGTTTATTGAGGAATCTCGTATTCGATGATTGCTCCAACAGATAGACATCAAATACTGCCTTATCTAGGATATGGTAAGTCAATGAGTGAGGAGGCTCCATTGCATTGAGACTGATGTACAGGTCGCAAACATTTTGTTAAAACCTTGGGGAAAGGTCAAATTTGTGACTTCCCCAAATGACTTGTAGTCGTTGAGAGACCTTCTTATAAGGGTCCTGCATGTTGCATGCATTGAGCTTTGGGAACTCTGGGGGGCTTGGGGTACTTATTGGAGCAACATATGACCACAGGGCGACTCACCCTCCCCTAGTGATGCACTATGTACAAGATGATAGGTTCAACCTTCCCCTGTGATACCCCGTGGTGACTATGGAACAAGATGATTAGTTCTCATGTGGGCCGAGATTATTAGTTCTCCCGTGGAACCTATGGAACAAGATGATTAGTTCTCTTGTGGGCTAGGATGATTAGTTCTCCCGTGGCAACTGTGAAATGAGATGAATTTCTCCTGTGGGCCGGGATGATTAGTTCTCCTGTGGCAACTATGGAACAGGATGATTAGTTCTCCTGTGGGTTGGGATGATTAGTTCTCCTATAGGCCAAGATGATTAGTTCTCCATGGCATCCACTGGACAGAATGATTTGTTCTCCTGTGGACATGATGATTAGTTCTCCTGTTGAGGCATCCTACCCATGCAGTCTGGGACTCATGGGAAGTACCTCTCATATGATCAATAAGTAGGGAAATGAGGATAGGGACCATAGTAGTTCTATTGATGTACGTATCGTTGTATCTACCATACTCCCTATGCTAGGATGACCTCCACTGATCTGGGATAAGTATGAGTGGTTTGAGACACTCTCTTGTGACATTGATCTGGGATCAGTATGAGTGGTTTGAGACACTCTCTTGTGATATTGATCTGGGATCAATAAAACTAACTTTAGGTTAGTAAGAGTGATGTGACACACTCTCTTCAGATGAAATTGATTTCGGGTCAGTAGAGAATGGTAACAGACATTCTCAATCAATTCTTCTTCTTCATGGTTCAATAGAGCAAACCAAAGCAAAGCTCAGCAGATCAGAGAAGAGCAAAGCAGTGTAGGGCACTGATGGTAGAGATAGTACATTCAAACATATGGATCAACAGATGGAGTTCTCCCTAGTTGAGAGGTAGTGTTAAAATGGGAAACTAGGTCCAAACTCCATGTGGGCCATCTTATTTATGGCAGATGATATTTTTCTTGGATCCCTCTCATCGAGAGGTGTAGGATTGATCTAAAGATCATCTGATTCCAATAAGTATTCATGGAGTTATGAATTTATTTGTGTTATGGGACAACTCGTCAAGGTCGGCCAACAACCAAATAAACCCCACATGTGCTCGACGATTTAGTATAAATAGGGGTGGCCTTCAAGTCATTTCAACACACTTGTGATATCTTCCTCTCTCTACTTGTCTTTGGGTTTTAGTAGGAGGAAAGATCCTAGGGGATAACATTGCCTTGATCCAGAGGGCACAAAGCCAGAATTGTCAGAAAAGCTGGAAAACATGAAACTGACGGAACTGCTGGAAAACACGAAACCGACGAAACTGCTAGAAAAGCCGTAAAAGTTGGAAAAGTCGGAACTGTTGAAAATGCTGAAACTGTTGGAAAAGCTGGAATTGTTGGAAAAGCCAGAAAAGCCAAAAAAGTCAGAAAAGTCGGAACTGCTGGAAAAGTCAAAACTGACGGAAGAACCGGAAAAGCCGAAAAACGGAACTGCCAGAAAAGCTGGCACTGTCAGAACTGCCGAAAAAACTGGAACTGCTGGAAAAGCTAAAAAAGTTGGAAAATCTAGAACTGTTGGAATTGCCGATAACTATCGAAACTGTCGGGAACAGCAGGAACTGTTGGAACTGACGGGAACAGCGAAAACTGTTGGAATTGTCGGGAACTGCCGAAACGGTCGGAGCATCTGTCTCCGAAGGAGAGCAGCATGCAAGGGACAACTAACTAACATTGGAATAGTTGTATGGTACTTAGCAGCAAATACACCAAGTATGCAATGTTACAGCTAGCATGCAAGGGACAACTAACATGCAACAGCAAGCATGCTAAGAACAACAAGCATGCTAGGGACAACAAGCAAGCAAGGTGCAACCAACACATAGGTCAAGATGGCAACATGGTGGAGCAATGGCACATAATGCAATACAGTGATGGGTACAGTCATGATTAATGAAGCATGATGAGATGCAGCATAGTGATGATGGGTGCAGCATGGTGCAGTGCGGTGAGGTGTAGCATGATGACAAAATGCAGCTCAATGATAGGTGAAGGAGTCATCTTGGAGAATCAGTTGAAGAAACATGTCTTCAACTGATCTCATGTATCATCTTCTTAGAGATGATCTATGCTCTTATCTAGATAAGTCAAAGTGTTAACTTTTGTTGTAAATGTACTATCTCTCTCTCTGTTGAACTATTGAAGAACATATAAGAAGAATTGATCAAGGGTTTCCCCACATTGGGGTTTGTCCCTGGCTAGCGCCACATCTTGTGTCTTCTTGTCTTGGCTTGTCTTCTACAATTTATGTTTATGTTCTATCTACAATTTAATTTAATGCTGATGTGATTGCTAATCTGGAAAAGATGTGGAGCTAACTGTGAAAAATGAAATAAATTGTTTTAAGCATAGAACATACCTATTAACAAAATTCAATTTTAACTCAAGAACAAATTAAAATTGGAATTTCTGGATTCTATGTTTATCATTTCTTGTTTCTATTTTCAACAGTGGATATTAATACCAAATTCTTCTTCAATCCCGGACATCACATCATGGAAAGAACTAGATTCCCCAGAACTTAAATGAAATTTGATAGACCCAAAACCTTTAACGGGATGAGCGGAGTTGTCTCCAAGAATGATTTTCAAATTTGACTCCCTCTCTACCAAATTAGAGAGGACTTCCTTATAACTAGAGAAGTGATTAGTGGCCCCACTGTCAACCAACCAACTATCCCACAAATATGGAGGAGATGAACTAGAAAGGGCAGAAATAAGAATATATTCAGATTGATTCGCAACATTACTTTCATACCTAGAGAATCTTGACTTTTTTGTGGATGAACATATTCTTCATGATCACTTCGAGCATCTCTTCTTCTTTCATCTCTTCCATTGCGATCATTCCTTCGGTCATCTCTTCTTCTTTGATCATTGAAATTGTTGTTGTTTCTTCTAGTATTGTAGTGTGGTCCATTATTCTTCTCGGGGAAATATCAAGCATAGTGGTCTTTCTTATGACAATTGTAGCATTCAATGTGCAATAATTCCTTCCTTTTATTTGGATTTTTAGGAGGTGGATTTATTGAATTTGATGGACCTCTGTTTCCTTTCTTCTTCTTCTTGTCATGAATGATGAAGGCAACAGGCTCTGCTTCTTCATGCTTTTGAATCATTCCTCTTGATATCATCCTTGATTCTTCTTGAGTGAGCTTTCCAACAATTTCATCAAATGATGGGAGGACACTATTGGTCGAATTTTCCCTATGAAGAGGCATTGAATGTAACCCAGAAACCCTAAAATAGATGTGAGCCTCGAACCCTGTAATTTTTGGACCTTTGCGAACTTCTTTTGTCATCCCAGCCTCAGACCTATGCAAACCAATCAATGAAGAAGAGAAGAAGAATATGTTTAGTGATATCCAAATGAGCTTAAGGTCACTTGTATTTATTGGCTTCCAAGGGTGACCAATTTACCATTAGGTTTTACCTATCCAAATGTGCATATCTGGGCTTTTCTTCATAACTGCACTTTCCCTTGTCCAGATTTGATGATTTTTTGGTCGATTTTGGTCCTCTCAAAAAGAAGAATTCAATGAAATCATCATTTCCATCAAAGGAGTTGTCCAAAGTGGAATTTGATCCTAGTTTCATAATTTAACAAGTTGCATTCTCTTAAGTGTGGAGTTATTATTTTTTTTCACTGGAAAAATCCATAATTTTTCATTAAGTTTGGAAAAATTACATATTGTAGATGCTTTACGCATATACGATTTCCACTGTGTGTAAAAGAGTGTTCCATATTTACATATGTATACCACGCAGGGAAATAGATATTTCTCTGTGAAAAGGTCTGTCATAAAAAAATTGTACACGTTTTGCCTTAAGGCAGAAACTGTATCTTTCCCACAAACATATGCATGTATGTTCATCATAAAAAGAGCACTGGCTGCATAACAAAAACAAAAATCCTTTCATTATTTAAGGATCAGGTGCATGCTGGTATTCTTGGTCTATATATGGCCAGTGGAAGTATCTGTATTCATTTTGTCCCTTCACCTCCGCGATCTCCCATATGCCCCTGTTCATCAGCGCGGCCTCCTTGGATAATTTGTCAGCATGGTCGTTATGTTCCCTGTAAATGTGAGAGCACGAGATGTTGTTAAAAGCTGCCTTGAATACAAATACTTCATTTAGGATGATGCTGAGTGTGTGAATGTGATAGTCAGATATACCATTAAACCAATTTATTGCAATTTTTGAATCCCCGAAAATATTGATGCCGGTGCATTGGTGGTTTAGAGCGAAATGGAGTAGATGTCGTAAGGTTATGAGCTCAGCATAATTGTTAGTTCCTGTGCCCAGGCCCATTTTTACTTCGAAATGATGGTGTTCATTCAAATGTAAGATAAAACCACCCCCGCAGCTTTGATGATTTGCAGCACCATCAAAGAAAGCCCAAGGGATGTTTATGTCAATGCATGGGGGTGGTTGAGGATGTCGTTCTTTTGGGGGCGGAGGGTCTGGGAGTTCCCTATAGGCAGCTGTGATCGCAGCCTCGATCAAAGGCCAGTTGATAGGCCTGTTTTCAAAGATAGAGCGGTTGCGAGCCTTCCATATCTCCCAATTTACAAGAATCGGGAGGATTGTACATTTCGATCCCTTGTGTTTTTGAGCCCAAATTTCCCAAGCCTCGATCAGGTCCGATCCTTCCCAATTGCCATTGAACTTGATGAGGTTAGAGAGAGATCGCCATAAGTCAAGTGTAGCACTGCATCTCAAAAAGAGATGCTCTGTGGATTCAGATGCGCCTTTGCATAGCACGCACCATGTCGGGCCATATATTACTCTATGCATTAGGTGTTCTCCTGTAGGTACCTTGTTCCTCAATGTGCACCAGAAAAATAGTTTTGATCTAGGCGAAGCTGTTAGTTTCCAAATACTATGCCACCAAATCGAGATGCGGTTAGGTTTTTTGTGACTGATTAGATGTATCTGGCCTTTGGAGAGTATTTTCCATTCTCTGCTTGACTCCAAATGAGTTCATCCGGACCGTCTCTGATTCTTATGTGAGACTCGATTAGAGCTGCTCTGTAATCTTGCCATTCCTGATGCCATCTATGTGGCAGATTCATTTGATGTGCTGACTTCCATGCCTGGTGAAAGATCCCGGAGTTTTCCCGATCAGCAACTTGTGCAATTACTGTAATGTCACGGGAGTGTAGATACCAAACCAGGTCTTGTGATAGGGTGTGCCTACCTCCGCTGCCAATCCATGGGTCCATCTCTATTCTAGCCAGAGATCTGTCGTTTATTTTCCAAACCAGGTTATCCCTGATTAGGGGTAATGAGAACAGCAAGGCCTTCCAAATAGTTGATATACCTGTACTATGCTAGCTAGGGAGCCTTATCCAATCCAGTATATCAAGTGGCCAAATGTATTTACAGTATGATAGACGAGACCATAAGTTCTGGTTTGTTAGCAGCGACCAGCTCATTTTTTCTTCCAGTGCTTTTGCAAATAAAGGAAGATCCTTTAGGCCCCAGCCCCCCCACCTCTTTGGGAGTGCAATCTTTTGCTATCCAATCCAAGCAAAAATACGCTTGTCCTGGCTTCCAGCCCAGAGGTATTTGTTACAAATTTGCTGAAGTCGAGCAAGAATATGTCTGGGAATCTAGGCAAGTGCCATCCAAAAGACTGGGGTTGCTTCCAGCACAGATTTGATGAGTACTAGCCGCCCAGCTCTGGAAAGGTATCTGTGACTCCAACAGTTTAGCCTTTTTTCCAATTTGTTGACCAACCAGACCCAATCTGGAATTCTTTGACTCGAAGGTTTTAACCAGAACCCCAGATATTTTAGTCCCCTGTCCATAGGGTGAATGGAGTATGGGAAAGCTTGATGAGCATTCTGAGCTTCGTTTACAGAAGTGCGGGCGAAAGTGATCGTGGATTTTTGCTGGTTTACAATCATGCCAGTGGCCTTCATGAATAGCTGGAGGATTCGGGAGAAAGTTAGAGAGTCTCGGATGCTTCCATCCAGTAGTATGAGTACATCATCCACAAAAAGTAAATGTGTAAGATAACAATCATCAGTGATCTTGAGACCACTGAGGGATCCATCTCTTTTTGCGGAGATGATTAATCGGCTAAAGCCCTCCATGACCATGAGGAATAATAAAGGGGAGAGGGGACATCCTTGTCGAAGCCCCCTTTTGGAGTGGAAGAAATGGGAGGCTGATCCATTGATGAGCACACTATAAGAAGGGGTCATAATGCATGCCATGATCCAGTTGATGAGAGGTAATGGAAAACCCAGATGAATGAGGAGCATTTTGATGTAAAGCCAGCTAACCCGATCAAAGGCTTTTGATAAGTCGATCTTGAGGAGGATGCACTTGAGATGTTTAGACCAAATGGAATGTAGGGCTTCTTGGGCAGAACCGATGGCTTCATGGATTTGTCTATCTTCCAGGAACGCAAATTGTTGTGGAGCGATGTGCTTGGAGAGGATGGGCCTGAGACGATTGGCAATAATCTTGGAGATGATCTTGTAAAGACAGTTGCACAAAGAGATGGGACGATAGTCATCGAAAGAGGAAGGGGATTCAGTCTTGGGGATGAGGGCTATGAACGTTGAGTTGATAGCATGATATAAACAGCCCAATGATCTGCTTTCCTCCACCACCCTCAGCAAGTCTTGACCCAGGAGATCAAAAAAGGCTAGGTAGAATTCTATGGACCATCCATCCGGGCTAGGGCTTTTATCTTTCTTGAACCATTTTAATGTGCTCTCCAATTCCCCCATGGTGACTGGAGCCGTAAGATCTTCAGAGTCTTCCTCATTTACAAATCTGGGAAAATGATTTGCCACATTGATGATTTCTACCAAGTTTGTTCCTGGTGGAGATTTGTAAATTCTCCTGAAATGGTTAGTGCCAAGCTGGGAGAGCTTATTGAATGAGTGAGGTAATTACAGAAACCCTTTGCCAGGGAAGCCTCTCTGTCTATGGGATGTGCCTTCCAAAAGTCATTGACCAATTTTATGAAACCCTGATCTTGTATCCAAGTGTGATTGAACTTGTATGGGGCTTTTGGTTTCGGGTGTGGTCCAAATATCTCCAGGTATATGGGGGAGTGATCAGATATACCCCTCGAACCCACCCATTGCTTATAATGATGAAACTGCTGAAGCAGGGGACCCTTCATCAAGAATCTATCCAGTCTGCGAGCTAGTGCTGCCGTTCCCACCCTTCTATTCCTCCATGTGGGCAGAGGCTTCTGCATGGGGACATCAATGAAGTTTGTCTGTTCCAGAATGTTCCTCATGAATTCTGTAATGGCATCCACCAGTGCCGAGGACCCCCAGGATTCACTGAACCCTAAAGAAAAATTTAGATCCCCACCCAGAATGGTATGATCTTGGGCCAATAATGAAATAGTTAGGAGATGCCTCCAAAAAGTCTCCCTCTAGTGACAGGGACCATATACATTCAAAATTCTAAGAGATTTTCCAAGCTCCGATGAAAAAGAATCAATGCCCATGAACCCCAGACCTCCCTATGATGCATCGATTCTAATGGATCTGGGGTTGTAACCAATGGCCAGGCCCCCTGATCGTCCAATAACATCGGTCGCCATGAATTTCCATTTTGGGGCCAGAACTTGTAAGGAGAGGGTAACAATCTCGGCCGGACCTAGAGTCTCTTGAAGTAGAATAATGTCAGGTTGTTCTACCTCGAAGAGTCTCTAAAGGGCTAGTTTTTTTGGGGTACTAGCCAGACCCCTGCAATTGAATGATAAGCATTTCATAGGGGAACACTTCTCGGGGTTGGAATTTCTCTAAGGACCCCTTCAAGTGTAGATTGATGTCCAGATGCAACCTCTGCCCCAGCCCGTTTGATAGCTTTTGAGAGTTCGGTCTTCCTGCCTCTGGTGGTCATAGGTCCCGTTCCCGAATAGACGATACCCAACCCCACCTGGCTGCCTGATATGTCTGCTTTGTGAGAACGGGAACGAAGTGCATAAGGATGGGAGGATGACTGCGAGGAAAATGAGGTAGAGGGTGGAATAGAAGGCTGTACTGTAGATACAATCGGGGGTGGGGATGATATGATGCAATGCGCAGATGATATATGTGCATTTGCTGCGACCAATTTCGAAGATGTATCAAGTAAACTGGGAGAAAGGGTTAGAGAGGTACCTGAGACCTGAGCAGCTTCTGCTGCTGCCCAAGCCCTAATCATAGGCGGGGAGGATGAACCGAAACACTTCTTCCCTGATTTCTTCGGTGTAGCTTGTGGAGTGACCTGAGTAACAGCTGTGGATCCCCAAGGCTAGCGAGATATAACAGGGGAGGCTCCTCTGAATGGGATTGGAGTAACCTTTGGAGAATCCTTCAATTTTTTATTGAGCGGACAGTCCTTGAACAGATGCCCCACCTGATGACATCGATTGCAACGAAAAGGGACACCTTCGTAGTCCAGAATCTGTATTCTGTTGTAATTTCCCCATTGCAAAGTAATCTTTTCTTCCAGCCCTTCTCGTGTATCCAGGTGAACAAGCACACAAGCCAGAGTAGGCTTCTTTGATTCCACAAACGTGCGATCATGATCCAGGTATGTGCCTAGCGCATTGCCAATCCTAATGAGTACATCCTCGCTCCAGTATTGTAGCGGTAATCCCGGCAATCGAACCCATAGGGGTCCCGCACCAATCTGTTCACGCTCTGGATCAAAAAGGGCACTCCACCTCTTGAGCAGGACCGGTGCCATTTCGATGTGCCAGTACTTTGCCAGTACCAGATCCGTGTCAATTTCTTTTGTGAAATCGAGAGAGAACCATCCACGGGGGAGAACATGAACATCAGGCAATTCTTTGAGCAGGGCACCCCAAATCTCCTTTACCCAAAGCGTCAGTCTATTTGCGGAGTATGCCCGTCCTCGCACATGTCCTACCAAAACAGTTCGAGCCATGACCATCGCTTCCCCGATAGCCGATGTTTCTCCAAACCTAATAGTGATATCCTTTGTCGTCGCCTTGATGCACCTAGATTTCCGCTACTTGGTGCGTGGAGCCGAGGGATGATCCACAAAGGGGTTTTGTGTCCCCTCAGGAGATGTGGATTTTGCAGTTTTTACATTTACAGCCGGGGTTTCGAAACAGCCGGACAGCCGAATCCGAGACACAAGGAGGGCTTGAGATCCAGTCACTGGGGCTGCCACCAGAGGGGTTGAAAGAACAGTGGAGAGGGGCAGTGCGGATCGAAAGATAGCTAGTGAGGCGTGTAGGTGGATAGGATATGCAGAGTGCCTGGGGACAGGGGAGGTGCTTCCAAACCCGGTGAAAAGTTAGAAAACAGAACTGAGACGGATGGAGTCGGTATATATTCAGGCAAAGAGACCACGGGCGAGGTGTCCTGCTGAAAGGGATCTGTATCCCCCGGAATTTGTGAAACTGACACAGAGAAGTTAGGGTTTTCAAAAATGCCCTGGTCCTCAAGTGGATCCGCGGAGTAGTCGACTAGGTTGGTCTCCATGTGACCTTCCATCTTAGCCAGCGGGAACGAAATGGACAGCTATGAATGGGAACAGCGGGGAAAACGACGCGGGCGCTAACAGTGCAAACGGTGAAGGCTGAATAAACTCAACGGCCGGCGATAATATTCTGATGCCCTAACCCTGTTACCCTAATCCGGCACGCTCCATCTCCTCGACTCCTCCGGCGCGCTCCATCTCCTCGACTCCTCGGGCTAGGATTACGTTGTTCAGAATACCTCCGTGTTCATGACATGTTTCATCTTTCACTATTGAAAAAGTTATATTTATCATGTGGAGTTATTATTTTATTCTAAGAGAGGTTCGATTTGCCAAGTAAGAGATTCTCAATTTACTTGACTTATTCCATGAGACTTTTGAAATTTTGTTTTTATTAATCCATTAAAAGGTCAATGACTTTTAACAATTTTAATAAATAATAATAATAATAAATACTAGTAATACTAGTAATGATAAAATATTAATTCTTGACTTGTATAATCATTATTGATTTGATTTTAAAGTGGATTTCATATGTTGATATCATGCTTGATCATTTAGCCATGATTTTCTATTTTTGGAAGGTCACTTCCAAATTGAGACAGTGACTTACTATTTTTGGAAATTCATAGTAGAATTGTCAGAAATGAACTTTTATTATAAGTGGTTCAAACAGAACTGAAATATATGATTTTTTCTAGGATAAATTCATCCCTAAACAAACTTAAAAGAGACAGGGTTTGGTGACTGGACAAAACCCTTTTTGAAGGTGAAAATCATAATCTCAACTAGTACGAAGTGAGCATCACATCTACCTAGGCAAATTTGTAAGGACCAACCCTATAAAAAAATTTAATCCTAAAAATACAACCATAAGAAAATAGCATTGGAAACTCAAAGATTATTAAGCATTATATAAAACTTTACTGAATTTCACTTCATTGAACATATCATCTAATTTACATGTTATTAATTAAAACCATAATGAAGTAATACAAAATAATATTATAACAACAAAGGTACTATTCACCAGGAGACAAGATTCAAACTTGACTTTTCGTTATTTTCCCTCCTTTGTTGTCAGTCGCCTCCAAGTGTGAATGTTGACGTGCTTGATCTGAATGCAATGACCCACCGGTTAACCTCCCAGCCTACTCCTTGGGTACTCTCCTTCCCGTGGACCCCCGAGCTGCAATGGGGTTGTACAATGAAGGAATGTATTCGTTGGTAGAGGAAAGCACTCTTTGGCTCAAGAGTTCCCTCTCTAAATTCCTCTACCTCACCAAACTCATTATAGCTTGTAGTCACTACTCTGACATAGTCTCATCCATCCAAAAAGTATGGTAAAGAAAAGTCCCTTCTCGCATGACCTGCCCTTTCATTTATAGGAGTCCTCGTAGGTGACACTTGGCAGTTCATGCATAATTAATTATTTTATATAATCCAATAGTTTGATTATTCACCCAACCATGTGTCACTCTCTTATCGAGGATCTCCAAAATTATTTACTTAAATTTTAATTTAAAAATAATATTTTTCCTCCCCTCGACAAGATTCCTATTCCTTCTCCTAATTGTCTCTTGATCCCCCTTTTTACTCCTTAATTTGTGTTCATTACTAAAGTCAATTGATAAGTCGAGATTTGATCCCCTATCTACTCCCTAATTTAACCCAAGTTATCTCTTAGATGGATATTCTTATGTTGGTTGTTGCCACATAGAGGTTCTCTAAATTTCTCTAAAATTTAATTTATTAATCTTATTTTAATTCACCATCATCTCTTTTTAATTAGGTTTAATTGTTTTAAGTTAATATTTATCCTTATATTTATGTCCCTTTTTCCCCTTTTTACCTAATTAAATTACATTATCTACCTGATATTTTCCAACATGGGAAGGGTAGAGTTTTTAAGATAAAATATTTTATTTGTTCCTATGATCCTCTTAACCCAATTTTTATTCTTGATTTAATTACCTTGGTTTCTAACATCATTTACCCTTGATGTGAATTTACCTAGTTTTAATATCTTGATTATATTTATTAGTTTACTTATTTTTAATGATTCCAAGGGTGCCAATTTTGGTCTTGCCCTTCAAGAACTTCCCTTGAAGTTCCAAGGGTATCATGCCTAACAGTTTATTTTTTATGCGAAGGGTGCCAAGTTGGTCGTGCCCTTCAAGAAATTCCCTTGAAGTTCCAAGGGTGCCATGTCACTTACCCCTATGTATTTATCAGAGGATGGTCATGGTCCACTTGCACAGTCGTTTTCAATGCAACGACAGAGACCACTATCATCTCTTATGTTTCCTACTATAGTGAGACTAATGGTGTCGGAGATCAAGGAATTCGCCTTGATGCGTGCCCCCCAGTAAAATCCTCATGAGCGACCCAACTTTAGGACCTGCCCCAATGACATTGTGATCTTAAAGGTGAAGTTGTTTCAACCTTTCTAGCCCAAGTCACGACGGGAGTGCTAATGGGTGAGATCAAGGACATTGTCCCACCCCTCCCGTGTAGTTCCATCCAATTGTACAACCCCATCACCCATACCTGATTCATTTGTCCAAGCTAGTATATATGCCTACAACCACTAACATATCATCAGAATATAGATAAGCATATATAGCAGGTTTCAAAATTGACTTAGAATTTCAAAGGCAAAATATAAATTTTCATCAAACTAGCTGTCACCAACTCGTCATATACGAGTGCCTCTGGTGGTTTCCTGCCATAATCAATAATCATCAATAACAAGGTTTCTCATTCTTAGTCATTGTCATAATAGCATCATCAACATCACCTAGTCATTCGCATCATTGTTCATTGTAAACCAGAACTAATGCAAGTAGGTAACATAGGGGACACATCCATCATGGCTATCATCATCATGACATCAATGGAAACATACATATCCATCAAAGCTATCAACATCGTAACATCAATAGAAATCATACCTATCCATCAAAGCTATCATCATCATGATATCAATAGAGAGCATACATATCCTTTACTGCTATCATCATCATAAATTCAATAGAGACCAAATATAACCATTTATGGTACAATCATCACAATATCAATAGAGAACATGCATAACCATTAATGCTACAATCATCATAATACCAATAGATAACATATGTAACCATTAATGTTATCTTCATCATAATATCAATGGATAACATACATAAACCTCACAACCACTAATATCAAAACCACTAATAATAGAGTCATGTGTATGGATCCTCAACCTGAGGTCCTTAAAGAATAATATGTGGGCCTTAGGGGTAAATAAATGTTAATGTCATATCTTTTTCAGTCACCTAGAGTGGGGCACTGCATACACCCCCTCCTAATAATAGATTGTGTCTCGAAGTCCTTGGAATAGATAAGGAAAAAGGTGATGCATCTCCTCGTCATCCCCCCAAGTAGCTGAGCTGGGACTATAATTGTCCCACTGGACCTTAACCTGGTCCACTAAACGTCGTCTAAGCTACAAAGTTCGTTGGTCCAATATGCAAACTAGTTCAGCCATTACTGTTTCCTCATCTGAAGCCTGCAAATGACCAAATTCAATAACATGCAAAGGATCTGAAATATAATGATGCAAAACAGAAATATGAAACACATCATGCATACGCGCTAAATATGGAATAAGGCAAGCCTATATGCCACCAGCCCTTTCCTTTATAAGATTTCAAAAGTTCCCATAAACCGTGGAGACAATTTTTCTCCTTTCCCAAATATTATAGAGCTTCTTTTTTTTGGAGCCTTACTCTCAGGAACACCCTATCTCCCACTTCATAACTTCAGTCTACCCGATGAGCATCAACATAGCTCTTTTGTCGATCTTGTGCTTCTTTTAGCCTCCCCCTAATCATAGTCATTTATTCTTCCATCTCTTGCACCACTTCTAGTCCTATTAATACTCAGTCCTCTAGTCGGTTCCAACTGAGAGGTGTTCTGCAAGGTCTTCTGTATAAGAACTCAAATGGCGCAATCTTGATGGAACTCTGATAGCTATTATTGTAATCAAATTCCATGAGGGGTAGAAACTCCTCCCATCGCTTTTGTTGGTCCATCACATACATTCGAAGCATGTCTTCGAGGATTTGATTAGTCCTCTCTGTATGCCCATCTGTCTCAAGGTGATAAGTAGTGTTGAAGTTCAACTAGGTTCCCAAGGCTTCTTGGAAACTGCTCCAAACCCTTCTTATAAACACTGCTCCATTATCAAATATGATCTTCCTAGGCACTCCATGCAATCTCATAATCTCATCAATAAAAACTCTAGCTATTTATGGTGCCTTATATGTAGTCTTAAGTGGTATGAAATGGGTGCTCTTGGTCAACGTGTCCACCACTACAAATATGGAATCATGTCTTCTTGAGGTCATTGGTATTCCCACAATGAAGTCCATTGATATAACTTCCCATTTAGATTTTGGTATCTCATGGGTTGCAATAACCATGCCGGATGTCTGTGTTCAGCTTTTACTCGTTGACACTTTAAGCATCTTGCTACCAAGTTCATGATATCCTTCTTCATCTCTTTCCAAAAGAAGAGTGGTTTCAGGTCTGCACTCATCTTCTTAACACCAAGGTGTTCCATGTATACTATGCGATGTGCTTCATTCAAGATTAACTGGCATATATCTTCATTCAGTGGTACATATATCTTTCCTCGAAATCACAGTAGCACATCATTATCAAGGAAGTATTCTTCATATTTTGTGTTTGGGGATAGCTAAGTTCATTTGAGATTGTGAGAAATAAGGGAGTGTGCATTGGATTGGAATTTGGATCAATCCCTTTGCCAATTGTTGATAGCTAAGCTCATAAAATAATAAAACATTAGAAACGTATTCTTTCTCTTTTACTAAATACATTCTCAATTTATGTTATGATAATTCTACCAACCACCTCTACCATTTACATGACAGAATGTAATCTAAGCATACTATTTGAGTCGATTGATGGTATTCTTTGGATTAAATCTTATAGGAATGTTTGAAATTGATAGGCAAATTATATAATCAAGAACTTATAAATGCATAAATTGTTCCTTTGGAAGTAAATAAACATAACAATAAATTATATAACCACTCAAGTCGGTTATGATTTTTATCTGATTTCTATTTATTTATTTTTATCTTATAAGGATAAATCTTGTTAAATTGTGGTAGGATTCATTGGTGAGCCATGGTTGGAAGAGGTACAAGAAGAAATGGGGCAACTAAAGGGTGCAATATGGCGCCACCACAACAGCCAACTCCTACCACCCCACCCAATGATGGGGAAAACATCACAACACCAGAACAGATATCAACTGGAGAAGTATTGAACTTAATGGGATTGTTCCAACACATGTCTGAGGCCTTAATAAATCCTTTGGAACGAGAGCATGGAGGACCTGTCATACAAAACGAAGTAACCCAAAACACTACAAGAAATGATGTACATCGATATTTGGAGAAAGTAAAATTTCCAGAGTTTTGGGGTCCACAGATGGTCAATCTGCAAAGGCATGATTAGAAAACATGGTTGAGTGCTTTACCCTGAGAGATTACACCTCAAATATGAAGGCTAAGATAGGAATATTCCAGCTAAAGGGAAACGCACTACTTTGGTGGAAGACATTATTAACCCAATTGGGGATGGATATATCAGAAGTAACTTGGGAACTATTTGAAGAACTACCTATCAGAGAAGTTCCTTGAGATGCAACTAAATGAATTCAATGCATTAAAGCAAGGGAGTCACTCACTACTAGAGTATGAGGCTCGTTTCATGGAATTACTTCGTTATGCCCCTCACTTAAACATAAAGAATCTCAAGGTTAACAAATTTGTGTATGGACTAAATGTTAACATTCGGGCCAAGGTTAGAATCTTAATGCCTCGCACGTTGCACGAGGCAGCTCAGCGGGCAATCATTGCAAAGGAGAACGTAGAAATTTGCAAAGGGGTCCTATGCTAAATCAAAAGTGGTCAACAAGAAATCAAAGAACACCATATAGGCATCCAACTCAGTGTTTGCACAGGGTACCTCAACAAACTTGTCAACCAACCCCAACAGCATCGGAATATGTGACAGCACCAAATGAAGCGAACAAATTTCTTTCTTTAGGTTAAATACTCCAGAAGACTTGGAATATAAATATCTCCATTGAGATACAAGAATATATATTAAAATATATGAATGAGAATGATGATACAAATGAGAGTGAGGGGCCTGCTTATATTCTAGGCAGTGCCTCTTCATGGAAGTTCATGTCCCATTTAGACATGCATCTTCTATACTAATTACTAATTAACTAACCATTATTACAATTATCCTAATTATTTAAATTTATATTATTTGTATATATTTTATTCGTAATAAGCACCTCACGGTTCCTCCTACCCACTAAAGTGTGTGGAGCTTCAAGATCCTCATGATTCTCCTACTCCTTATTTTTCAAACTCTCCTCTGCACTTGTATATGTACTGGTATTATGCTTGTACTTGTGCCCTACACCTAAGATTTTTGTTCAACCCTTGGAGCTTCTACTTGTTGACTTTGATCAACTATTGACAACTCACAATATCTCTTGAAGGTTTTCTCCTCCTAAAACTTAACATATCGCCTCACAATGATCTTCTAAGTCACTGGAATATAGATCTTGTATGTCTTGGATGTTTTGTTGTAACCAATGAAATACCCCTTCTCTGCAGTTGAATCCAACTTGGTGCGCTTCCTAGTTGGAACGTGACAGTAAATGATACTATCAAAAATTTTGAAATGACAAACTTTTGGCTTCTTGCCTATAAATTGCCTCCTCGGATGTCATCTTTCCCAACACCTTGTGTGGGACATGTTGTCGCTTGAAGTGTACGCCTAAGGCGCAATGCTCAGAGTAAGGGTTGTCACTCTGATACCTACTCACTCCGTTTAGACTCTCTCCTAGCTAAGTCAAGGGGGTAGTCCCTAAGGATGATTGATGAAGGAAAACTTGTTGAAGCAACAAGTCTAGGAGATTTAAGGGCAAGACAATTATTATTATTGTAACTTGATTATGATTAGAGCAAGTGTGAATGTTTATGAGCAATGTGTGTTAGTATTTGATTAAGCAAGGTAGATACAAAATGTAAATATAATAGACCAGTGACGTAACAATGCCTAATGAAAATTGAGAAACTTGCAAATGGATATATCAAGACACAATAATAATAATGTTACAAGAAGAGAAAAAGTTAGACAGATGAAATGCACAACAAAACTAAGTGTGATGACAAATGAAATTACTTATGACAATTCTATCCAATATTGCTTCAAGGGAATCAGAAAACCAATATGCTTACAATCACCAAATAGACAAAAATGGCAAAGGGCACAAGATTACAAGTTATTAACAATAATCGAAAGAAGCAACATGAATTACCCAATGAAACAATTAGGTGATTAAGATTATTATAGTAGAATCCCTCATACGCCTCAAATTAATAGTGATTGTCTAGATGTTTTCACTTGTTTAGACAATTAAATAAACAAGAAATTAAAGACATATCACACTTATAATTTAGTAAATGAGATTACTAACAGTGACTTCAAAAATTACTTTAGATCATAAGTTGGAATAACACAAGCAACCTAGAAAATGCAATGAAGTGAATGATGGAATGCAATTGAATCTAGGATGAATGCAAGAAAGTTATTCATGCACACAAGGAAATGGCTCCTCCAAAGAGGAGAAAAGGATATCAAGGGGTGGAGGCCCCAATCTTCCTCTAGAAAATAATTTTATTAAAATTACAAAAGGACTCCCTTACACAAATGAAAAGGTCTAACATCCCCAAGCAGGGCTTACAAAATAATAACCTTTAAAGCAAATACCCTATGTTAATATGGAAAAGAGGAAATTTAAAATAATATAGTAATATTTTATACTTAAATTTCCTTTACCAATGAATTCCCCCTTTTTCCTAAGATATCAATGAGAAAGCATTTTTGTAATGATTAAAAGGAAATGGTTTTCCCAAAATTAAAATCCGCTCCAAAATAATTATGCCCAAAAGGATGATGAGGGTTATGAAACCTTTAAAAGGGGTTACAAAATGAAAAAAAAAAAATGTCGCTCCCTCAAATTAACAATGAGGGAAAACTTTTATAATGAGTTGACAAATATTTTAATATGATAAATTTTCCCTAAAAGTGAAATTCATTTTCCTCAAAGTATAAATGGAGAAATTATAATGAAAAGAATTCACTATTGAAACTTTTACAATTCAAATTCCCAAAGCTAACCTATGAGAAAATTTTCTATAATATAATTAAAATGAAATTCATTTTCCTCAAAGTATAAATGGAAAAATTATAATGAAAAGAATTCACTATTGAAACTTTTACAAATCAAATTCCCAAAGTTAACCTATGAGAAAATTTTCTATAATATAATTAAAATGAGAAATATAATTAAATGAGAAAATTTCTCTCAAATAAGGGAAAACAACTTTCTCTAAAATAATTTCACTTTTCTTTCATTCACACATCCAAAGAAAAATTTAACGCAAGGTTTTGACTTAAAACAATTTTATAATGCTTGAAGTCAAAATTAAAAGTTTAAAAGTGGAACCTAAATTAAAATTTTAAAGTCAAACTTTCCAAGAGTTAATTGCTTCACTCTTCGCTCAAGAAATTTGACATCTAAGCAATAAAGAACATTCCCACAAAATCTTCTTGTAAACTTACTACAAGGAGGAAAGACTCCAAAATGAATACGGCTGAAATTTTTCCATGCCCCGAGTAATGCCTTTTTCCAAATCGAAGCTAAAGTTTCCTTCCAAATAAAATTATAATTAGACTTTTAAGGAATTTCATTTTTACTACAAGTAATGTCCAAGGTTTTCACACCAATAGAGGGAATATGC
Source organism: Pinus taeda (assembly GCA_000404065.3). Taxonomy (NCBI): domain Eukaryota; kingdom Viridiplantae; phylum Streptophyta; class Pinopsida; order Pinales; family Pinaceae; genus Pinus; species Pinus taeda. The sequence continues at coordinate 21,019 of APFE030714268.1, forward strand.
ATGTGTCTAAGAAGAATGCAACTCAGAGATTTCAAGGCGGCTTTTACAAAATTTTGATTGCTTCAAAAATGCAGGCCACTCCCCAAATTTATTTAATTCCATTAAATAATAATAATAAATCGGCTAAGAAAAATGGTAATATTTATGCTTTCGGCTCAATGAAATTATGCCCAAAATGCTTACGGCTTCCTTACAATACTCAAGATCTGCAAAAAAATATTGTAAGAAGTTTATAAAGTTTTGTAAGAAAGCAATTGAAACCTTGGAAATTTCGCAAATTTCGTTTAGAAAAGAGGTGGCTTTTTAGACTTTCATCCTAAAAAAAATTGTTGAAAAGGGCTTGTGGCTCAGACAAATATAGGGTCACGACCAAACAAAATTGTCAAAACCCCAAACCTCTACAGAAAACAATTTTATAAGATCTTATAAATTTAAACCACTGAAAAATCTTTATGATTACTTTTTCAAAGGAATGTCAAGGGTTCAGAAAATAGGCTTTCCCAAAAATCAACCAATTGTCATTGATTCGGAAGAGGAATCAATTCTACAAACATGGACAGTAGATGGTTTGAAGAAGTATGAGGCAGAAGTGGACAGTTGGGATAACCCTTGTGCCACAGACGAAAGGCATAGAAGAAACCTCAAGAGGAACGATTTAAATAAATAGTTCGTTCTTCGCTAGATGGAAGGCCAAAAATGCCTTGACAATAGTCCTATACCAAACAAGTTGTAGAGAGATCCTAAAATCAAAGAGTTGTATGGTAATACTCATACAAAATTTTAGGGTAGAATGTATTAGATATTTAACAAAACTAGTCATGCATGCATGGACCCATAGGTCTCAAGGATTCAACATGTCACTGATACCAAGTGTAAGGACCAACCCTATAAAATAAAAATAAATACTAAAAATACAACAATAATAAAATAGCATTGGGAACTTAAAAATTATTAAGCATTATATAAAACTTTCCTGAATTCCACTTCATTGAATATATCATCTAATTTACATGTTATTAACTAAAACCATAATGAAGTCATACAAAATAATATTATAACAACAAAGGTACCGTTCAGCAGGAGACGAGATTCAAACTTGACTTTCCATTATTTGTCCTCGTTTATTGTCGGTTGCCTCCAAGTGTGAATGTCGACGTGCTTGATCTAAATGCAATGACCCATCGGTTAACCTCCCGGCCAATTCCTTGGGTACTCTCCTTCCCCATAGACCCCCGAGCTGTAATGGGGTTGTACAATAGAAGAATGTATTAGCTGGTAGAGGAGAGCACTATTTGGCTCAAGAGTCTCTTCTTTGAAGTCCTCTTCCTCACCAAACTCACTTTAGCTCGTAGTCACTACTCTGACATAATCTCATCCATCTAACAATAGGGTAAAAGAAAGGTCCCTTCTCCCATGCCCTTCCCTTTCTTTTATAAGAGTCTTCTTAGGTAACACTTGGCATTTCATGCATAGTTAATTATTTTTGATAATCCAATAGTTTGATTATTCACCCACCATTGTTTCACTCTCTTATCAAGGATCTCCAAAATTATTTACTTAAATTTTAATTTTAAAATAATATTTTTCCTCACCTCAACAATATTCCTATTTCTTCTCCTAGTCTCTAAATCGTCATTTTTAGTCCTTAATTTGTGTTCATTACTAAATTCAATTGATAAGTCAAGATTTGATCCCCTATCTACTCCCTAACTTAACTCAAGTTATCTCTTAGATGGATATTCTTATGTTGGTTGTTACCACATGGAGGTTTTCTAAATTTCTCTAAAATTTAATTTATTAATCTTATTTTAATTCGTCATTATCTCATTTTAATTAGATTTAACTATTTTAGGATTAATATTTATCCTTACATTTATGTCCCTCTTTCCCCTTTTTACCTAATTAAATTACATTATCTACCTAAAATTTTCCAACATGGGAAGGGTAGAGTTTTTAAGGTAAAATATTTTATTTCTTCCTATGATCCCCTTAACCCAAGTTTTATTCTTGATTTAATTACCTCGGTTCTAATCATCATTTACCACTTGATGTGAGCTTACATGGTTTTCATATCTTGATTATATTTATTAATTTATTTATTTTTAATGATTCCAAAGGTGTCAAGTTTGGTCGTGCCCTTCAAGAACTTCCCTTGAAGTTCCAAGTGTGTCACGCCTAACAGTTTATCTGTGATGCCAATGGTGCCAAGTTGGTCGTGCCCTTCAAGAAATTCCCTTAAATTTCCAAGGGTGCCATGCCACTTTCCCTTCAAGCATTCAGTGGCTACAAGGGGAAAGTATAGGTACAACGACAGATACCACTATCATTGATTATGTTGTCTTCTATAGTGAGACTAATGGTGTCGGGGATCAAGGAATTTGCCTTGATGCGCGCCCCCAGTAAAATCCTCATGAGCAGCCCAACTTTGGAACCTACCCCCATGACATCGTAATGTTTAAGGCGAAGTGTTTCAACCTTTCCAGCCCAAGTCACAACGAGAGTGTTAGTGGGTGAGATCAGGGACACTGTCCCACACCTCTCATGTAGTTCCATCCAATTGTACAACCACATCACCCATATGTGAGTCATTCGACCAAGCAACTAATTTATGCATACAACCACTAACATATCATCAAAATATAAATAAACATATATAGCAGGCTTCAAAATTGACTTAGAATTTCAAAGACAAAATATAAATTTTCATCAAACCAAGTGTCACCAACTTATCATATGTGGGCGCCTCTAATGGTTTCCTACCATACTCAATAATCATCAGTAATAAGGTTTATCATTGTTAGTCATTGTCATAATAGCATCATCAACATCACCTAGTCATTCGCATCATTGTTCATTGTGAACCAGAACGCAATTAGGTAACATAGGGGACACATCCATCATGGCTATCATCATCATGACATCAATGGAAACAGACATATCCATCAAAGCTATCAATATTGTAACATCAATAGAAAACATACCTATCCATCAAAGTTATCATCATCATGATATCAATAGAGAGCATACATATCATTTACTGCTATCATCATAATAAATTCAATAGAGACCAAATATAACCATTTATGCTACAATCATCATAATATCAATAAAAAAACATGCATAACCATTAATGCTACAATCATCATAATACCAATAGACAACATACGTAACCATTAATGCTATATTCATCATAATATCAATGGAGAACATAAATAAACATCACAACCACTAATATCACAATCACTAATAATAGAGTCATTTGTCCAGATCCTCAACCTGAGGTCCTCAAAGAATAATTTGGGGGCTTTAGGGCTAAATAAATGTTAATGTCATATCAATGTCTATCAACTAGAGAGGGGCACTACAAAGTTAGTAGCAAAGTAGACAAGGGTCTAATTTATAATTAGTTTTTCATTTTCTCTAGTCAGGTTCTAATTTCACAATATAGTTAGAACTCTAAAAGTGATCGAATTATGTTGATTTCCAAATTCTAAAAACAAAAACAAAAAAATTAATAATAAGAATAATAAATAAATCAATATCGAAATATATGTGGATGGGTGAGATTATCTTAGCATTGAATATCAATTAAGAAGTGCACTTATTTGGATGAATAGTAATTTTGTGTTGAACGGTTGATTGTGGATATTAAAACTTACATTATGTGTTGAAGTAGTTTATTTATGAATTGTAAAGGAAATTGTTGAACATAACCTAGTTGTGAAAGTAAACCTATGAAAAAATTACCCTAGTCTATTAGAAGTGCAATTTTGATGCAAGAAGGAAGGTCACTTTCCTGTGAAAGTAGCAAACTTAAAGGAAAGAACTTACTCAAACCCATCTATGAAAAAAAATATTGGTCATACTACATGCAGTTAGGAAACAACGTCCATACCTAATACAAGAACACTTAGAATAAAAACGGATCATGATAGTACCAAATACTTCTTAGAGAAAAAAATATCTTTAGAAGAGCAACAAAATGGGTCACAATGATGTTGGGTTATGACTTTGAAATTATCTATAAAAAAAAAAAAAAAAAAAAATATT